>ML826876.1:0-15533 GCA_009831015.1 Picea engelmannii
AACATTCAACAAGTGTAACCATAAGTTAATGCAACAATAAAACTTTGTTCAAACTGTGTGACCAACAATTATTAGAGCATGTACCAACATATTTTAGCATGGTTCACCATGTATTTGCACCATCTTTTATTCATAAGGATAAAACCAGGAAGACATCACAAGTGATTGACAAAAATGGAAGCATAAAACTATATAAAGAAGCAACACAACCAACAAGATTACTTTTGTGTATTAAGCATGTATTATGTATTTATAAGGATAAAACCAAGAAGACATCACAAGTGTTTGACAAAAATGGAAACATAAAACTATGTAAAGAAGCGACACAACCAACAATATTACTTTTATGTGTTGAGCATGTATTATGTGTTAAGAAAGAGTTATTCCAAAGATAAATCTTGAACACTTTAAAGCATTAGAAAAACAAATCCATGGTCATAGTGGTATTGATGAAAATGCAAATCTAGAGAAATTTGCTAAGAATCCTCCATTGTCAACAAGTGCACCTAGAACATATCCATACTAAATTGAAAATTGTTGAAAATGAGTATGCACATGAATCAAAGTTTGGAGCATTGTTGAAAATGAGTATGCACATGAATCAAAGTTTGAGCTAAATTTTGGTTGAAATTGTTCAAATTTAGATTCTAAGAACTAAGATAGAGCTATGATGAGATTCTAATCTATTTTATCAAAAAGGTAGATGATATTGAAGGTTGACACATGGAGAATTCACATAATACTGCTTGAGCAGGATACATTTCATATATATTTTTTAATGTTTCGGTGATATGCAGATCCATGTGGGTCCAAGAAGTTATTTCCATTCTGTCACTCTGTAATGCCATAATTCTAGTACCATAAACTCTTTTTTCAATATGGTGTATAAATTAGTTATCCCTTTTGTGTCCAATGTGTACAAGCACAAATTAATATATGTATTTCATATCCAATCTCGATGATGTATTTCATTTCCTTTGAACAAGATCATGCTGAAGGGTATCTTGAGCTTTTTGCTAAGACAAAAATATACTTTGCTACGACTTTTGAAAAGTTGATGACGATGTCCATGTAAATCTAGGTGAGGGTTGGATCCATTATTTTTCAATCTTTGTGTGAAGGTGGTTGTTTCCCCCAGTGCCCTGATAGGGTCTTTCATGGAGTTATTTCTCGAAGTATCTACTTGATATAATCAAAGACTTTTGTTCTCTTCTAGGGCCCCTTTCAAAACCTCTTTCAAGACATCGATCTAGTCCTCAAGTGTACACAGGATGTATGAAATATGGTCTTGTCTCGGTGAATAAGTAAGTAGAAAAGGGGAATATTTATGTTATTCCAAACTTGAAATTGATAAGATAAAGAACTGTGTGGAATTATGCAACACATGTTTGGTCATTGAAGTTTGGAACGTTGAATTTAAGCTTCTTCACTGTTGTCAATATCTTATGACAGGGGTAAGGTACGATGAACCATAATACTTGAAATCTGGTGAAGTGGGGAATAAATACTTCAGACATGCAACTAGTCAACTTTATTCCATCTCAAAGGATTTGGCATACTATGCATCCCAAAATATGTAAGCCCTTGAATGTTTCTTCATAAATATATATAGTAAAATGATGTAATGTTTCTAGGGCAATTTGCTCAAATACGATTCTAATTAGTTCATGTTAGTGAATCAAAGATATATTACATAGATACGCAAATGAGGATGTTTCTATTGGATCCTAGTTTATAGGATTGGATGTGAAACACATTGAGGATCAGAAAATGTTTTGTGGAACTCCTCCAAGTGTAACTGCATTTCCTTTTTTTCTACAATGTTAGAACATTGTCAATATTGATGCCTTTATATCATCATTTAAAATAATGCACATTTTCTGTTATGCAATTCAGATTGTGAATGGAAGGCACAGTCGAGCAATGTATGTGTTGCCTCTTTCGATTGGAGTTGCAGTGGCATTTTCAAATCTGCAAAACGAATTAATGAAGTGCATCACCGCTGCAAGGAAATCGACAATGTTGTATTTAATGCATGTTTGTCGGTATCAATCTCAACTACCAATGGAGTTGATGTGATCATTATCCCATCATGCATGTATCCAATGAATACATGATTGAAAAGGAGAAGCAAGATTCATAGTAGTTGAGACTACTACCTATGAAATTGCATTGGCCTCAAGAGTATAAATAGAGAAATTTATTTGATACTTATATATGAGTGCCATTTGTATGCAACTTAAGTTAGTTTTGGATAAGGAGTATGTTTCCCACAAGGCAAGGATTTTTACTTCTCTTTCCATGGCGACGACCATAGACAAATAACCTGGGCTTCTACTTCAAAAGGAAGGTACAAAACTCATGTGGATCATTACTTTAGAAGGCATCTACTAGACAGTGAGCAATTTCCTTAATTGCTCAGAATTAACATACTAACACTCACAGGTAGTTCTAATGATTGATGTTGCATTCACATGGGTATTTAATCTGACATCAACATGTATGATTTCTACACTGGTTAAAGCATCCAACTCCTGGAGCAAAGCGAAGGATTCATTTACGATTCACAACATTTTGTAAGATTTGGGGTTGTTATTGTCTGGAAGTAACCTTATGCCATACATTACTGCCTCATTCTGTTATATGTAATACCAATCATAAGAGGATATTATTCTCTAGAGGATGGTTGTATTATCAACTATGGAAAATTAGTTGGAGAAATGATCGTTGTTATTCTAATGAAGACTTGGAAAAATCATGATACAAATATCATTGATAATGTTATCTATCTTATCAATTTATTCTTTTTTCAAAGGAATATGATCTATGAAAATTAAGTGGTATATAAACCATCTCTGCCTTTTTGACATATCCATTTCATGAGTTTTGGGCTTCACGAATATTTTAACTTATTGGAAAAATAATATAAATATCATTGATAATGCCATCTATCCTGTCAATTTATTCTTTGTTCAAAGAACTATGATCTGTGAAAATTAAGTGGTATAGGGTATTCGTTAACATGGAAAGAAAATCAGGTAGGAAACCATCTCTGCCTTATTGACAGATCTATTTTCATGAGTTTTTTTCCTTTGGTAATATGAGAAAGGATGCAAATTTAACTTATTTTACTCTGCATTGGGTAAAAATGATCACTATCAAAGTAAACTAATACACTACATTGGAACCTGAATCAATAGTGTGATTGTTGAAATACTTAAACTAGAAGGTGGTACTTACTAAATTTAACCTGAATCAATAGTGTGATTGTTGAAATACTTAAACTAGAAGGTGGTACTTACTAAATTTACTTCGTGACTTGTAGACATAGGAGTGGAAATAGAAATATTTCTTTTAAATATTCAAACTACAAGGTATTACTTACTAAACTTACTTCCTAACTTGCAAACATAGGATTATAAATGTTTCTACTATAACTTGAGAAAAGTTGATTGGTCAAGGATGTTCAAGTTTGAACAAATATTGTAACTTAGTAAGGGATGCAGTGGGAAACATAAAAATTTTAAGCAGAATGTCTGATAAGACTAAGAGTTATATTCAAAGGGATTTTTCTGAAGTCAATGATTGCATTGAGTGAAATTTTCTGACTTCATGTTGAGGTTTGTGGTCAAAATGGACAATGTAACAAAACTTTAATTTTAAATCAATGTGTATAACTCATTTTTTTTTATATAATATGGTAACATATTTTGAAACCTACTTCTAATTGTATGGACAATGTTCTTTGCATGGGAAATCCAATTTAATGTGGCTTATTCACCGTATTATGAGAAAATTATCCATGTGATTAATGATATCCCTGTAAATACAAGGCACCTAACTATGAGAAACTTCTCACAATATTTGTTGACAAGAAGAAATATCCACCTTGAGAAGACTATGGCACCATTAAAGGTTTCATGGAGTATAGATGGTTTTTCAATTATGATGGATTGTTGGACATATGCCCAAAACTGTCCACATTTAAATGCCATTGTATGCTCAACATTAGGTCACTCTTTCTTAGCCACCAATAAAGGAATGGCAGTCTTAAATAGTCAATGATATATTACTTCCCACTCATGCACCCCATGATTTTAAAACTAAAATCTCTCATGCCTGAAACATCATACAAATGAGACCATTGGGTCAATGTTGCCATTACTACAAGAGTCCTCAACAATTCCGTCAAGTTTAATGCCTTCACCAAATTTTGTATTCCCATCTCATAAAACACCTTCCAAATGTGCACCCCCTCATATGTTTGATATCAATGGTAGGGAGGGCATGGATATTCCTATAGCAAGGTTTTTCTTTGCATGTGAAAACACATTTAATATTGCATGTTCCCAATGTTATGAGGAAATTATCTATGCAATAGATGGTGGCCCTATAAATACAAGGCACCTAGTTATGAGAAGCTTCATACAATCTTGGTTGACAAGAATAAATCTCACCTTGATAATTCTATGGCACCATGAAACATTCATGGAGTATGGATGGTTTCATTCATGAAGGATAAATGGACATATGCCCAAAACTTTCTACTTTTAAATTTCATTGTGTGTTCAACATTAGGGCATTATTTTTCAGCCAATAATAAATGACAATCTTCCAAGAAACCCCAAGAAATTCTGGTAGCCTCCCCAAGAAGGGTGGATGAAAGTAAACTTCAATGGGTTTTCCAAGGAAATCTTGGCAAAGCATGTGTATGAATAGTAGCAATAGACAACCAAGGGCCATGCTTGCATTCTTTATTCAGTCAACTAACATGGGGGAAAATAGTCAAACAGAATCAACCATATTTGTTGGTAGTATAAAACTATCAACTGTAGGGATATAACAATATAATATTTAAAGGAGACTTGGAAATTATGATCAATTATCTCAAAACAAACATTGACAACCTTTCTTGGTAATCAGAAGGCCAATTACAATGTTTCAAAGAAGCCTACATGAAGTTTACTATTCTTCCTTTACAATGAATTTTACTATCCTTATTGAACATAAATGCAGAGTTTAGAAATAAAAAAATAACCTAAACATCATTGAAATAAAGGAGTATGTCAATTGTAAAATTTCAAAAAATGAAACACAATGAATTCACATGTTAACCATGCACAATTTATAACCATTAAGAAGGAAATTCCATGAAAATCATTACTATAAACTCACATTGCAAGATTCATCAATTAAAGGTGATAACATCAACAAGATTACCAAATTTTTATTTTTACTACAAGAAAACTCCAATGCAAGAAAACTCATATTTCAATGCAAAAATAAAAGAATGAACCTAGTTCTCCAAGCAATGTCGTGTAGTTGGTTGCAAACTCATATCTGATTGAAATTCGTTACTTTTTCCTTGCTCCAAACTATGAAACTCCATTTTTTAGTTAAAAATATTTCACAATTCAGAGACTCTTTCAAATTTTCTCAATTCCAATTTCCTCCAAAATAATATCTAACCACATAATTCATTATCACACCAAAATTTAGTTTCTTCTACTCCCTTATTTCTCACTACTTGTTGCTAGTAATTAAGTGGTTGTCTACCCTTCTTTCTCACTGGTTATTACCAATCATGGATTGATTCACTTCCCTTAGTTCTCTCTACCTATTTTACAATGAAAATAAAACCCTCCTTACTGGTTTAATCATTGAGAGCGCATATTTAAATGAAAAACACTTGGAAAAAATGTAGGTCATTTATCTAGCTCATCCTTCATCTCCATCCACCTTTAGTTCGTCAATTTGTAAAGTGGGTTTTTTCTCTAACCCATCCTCCATCTCCAATTTCCTTCTGTTCATCGATTTGGAAAAAAAATGGTAAAAACACAAGCTTATTTCTCTAATTCGTCCACTCTAACTCACCCTCATTGATTTGGATAAAAAAGGGGGAAAACATATGCTTCTTTCTCTAATTCATCCACTCTAACTTGTCCTCTATATCCAACCACGTTTTCTTAATCAATTTGGAAACTATGATGTTTCTCTAACTCATCTTCTATCTCCAACTTCCTTTTGTTCATCGATTTGGCAAGAACAATGGGAAAAACGTAGGGTTCTTTCTCTAACTCGTGTTCCATCACCACTTATGTCATCTTATCATATGATCTTATGGGTGTTGTTTTTCCCAAACCTCGTAGCAAGTGGGAGTTAAATGATTTATCTCAACTTGTCTTTTGGTCCTTCTATTAATTGATTGTGAATAAATTTAGCAAGTGGGAGTTAAACAATTGATAGACAATCTCTAATTTTCCTTACTTTATAGAAAATACTATTTTAATAGATGAAACAAATGGTTTAAACTCACCGTATTTAGATTAACTTATTTTATCTTCTATTGAGTAAGTCATTTTCTAGTGAATTAGTTTAGCTAAAATAATGTGAAGTATTAAGAAAAAAAAAAAAAAACTTTTCACATAAAAAGGAATATTCTTTGTAACTTTAGGATATGGTTAAAGGTAAATAAAATATTATGTTCCAAATATGTGTTTAAAAAATCTCAAGATAAGTACCTCTTTTCAAATCCTTTGGCTCCTTTCCCACTAGAAACTCTTCCAGTCCTCAAGGTGTAGGATAGTCGGTGACAAAGTGTGTTGTTAAGGCACTTTGTGATGTTAAGTCACTAGTTCGAAACCTACGAGGAAAAAAAATCTAGCCATGTTAAGGGTTGGCGTGGATCAGGCCAAGTGAGATCCCCGAGTGATTTTGACATCTTAGATACCCCTGAGTAGTGGTTTCTCAAGCCATAGGCTAGTCCAATAGGTCACATAAAAACTAGCAAAAAAAAAAAACTCTTCCACAAGTTGCCTCTTTGCAGATGTGTACATGCTTGTGTTTGCCTCAATTTCGTGAAATTATTGTGTAATATCAATGATATTCAACATTTTTATTGTGGTTTTACACTCATATATCAACCTATAACACTCATCTCATGGACATAGCCCTTATAATGCACCCTATCTTAGCCTCAAACACATGAATCATGGCCTATTCATTCTTAGGGTGGCCATAACACTCAGATCATGCCCTAGGAAAACCTCAAACACATAGATTGAGTCATGTCCTCTTCTCCATTCACTTAGTTTGAGGAAGGGTTTGACATGGTATTATTTTCCATTCGCTTGGCTTTGATGAATAACTTCAAGTTGTTTTCTTCACAATTTTCCTAGTTTTTTGATGAGTTTCATTAGGTTGCCTCAAGTCCCACCACCAACTCTTTTCCTACATGGTTTAGCATGGTTGTGGTGATTAACAACTTGTTGATGAAAGGGTCCAATCCCACATCCAAATTTTTGGGAATAGTGCAGGGTCTCTATGATTTTGTAGGCCAAGAGGAAAATCATCTCTTCATGGAACTATTTTGATGGATACTAAAGGAAAATTTTCTTTCTTATTGTCCAAGATGCAAAAGTACACACTTAACTAAGACATATATGGGTAGTGGTCGCTTCCCTTGGAGAACCTACTATTGTGTCACATATACCAAGAATATACAAATTTATGGTTATGGTGGGGATAAACTTCATCCCCGTGTGAAAACTTATGCTATGGAATGTTATAATGTGAGATATGATGAACATGATACTCTAGTATGGGGTAAAAATATACTCTTTGGAGGCCTAGGAGGTAAAAATATTGAATGTGTTAGATGGTATTTATTAAAAATAATATCATGTATGTTTGGCTTAGTGACTTTTTTTTAATTAAATATATAGATGCATTGAAATTAGCAATTTTTTTTTTTATTGATGGAAACTTTTGCAAGAAGGATTTTCTTAGTGTCCTTTCTCCCATCACATCATTGATTGTGTTCAACTCCAATGTTCCAGGATTCTTTGTAACACTACTTTTAGTGGTGATTTTGTTCATTTATTTATGCATTTTCTCAATCATTTTATGGTATCTGTGACTTTGAGTGTTTATATTCTTTGTTTTTCTAGTCACTCAAAGTCCCCAAGCCATATTTTTGTAGGAGTACCTTTTAGATACTTGGAATTACTTTGTTCTACTTAAAAAACTTTGTTATTTGAATCACAATGCTTTGTATGGTGTTATAACCTTTTGGCACCTTGTTCGATGGAAGAGTGTCAGTTGGCTTTGATCATTCTTCCAATTCTATTTGGATTTGTGTTCAATCATGTTGATAAACATCACTGAGATAGAGTTTGGTTTTTGCAATTTCACTTGTAGGGCTTTGTCTCACCAGATTCCTTAGGGATCTACCACTTCTTGCCTTATTGATAAGAAATATCATCATCAACATCACGCATGTTCAACTTTTACTGCAACAACACTTCCCCTCTCTCCCAAAATCATTGGAGGCCAATTCTTCTATTATTGGGAGGGATGATAGGGATTAACATATGCACTTATCATACCAAATTATTATTTGTATTAGGAGATTATTATTGTGAATTTTTGTGATGAATCATTTTGGTTTCCTAGTCTCATGGAGTAGTTGAGAGCATTTCTCCATCTCTATTATTGTGATTTGTTGCTAGTTCTTAGGATCTAGTGAGTATTTCTCTCCTAGATTTGTTTATTTGGTTTTCTTTATGTAAATATATATAATATTCTATTTGGATTATTAAAAATTAGTTAGATATTTTTATTTGCAATTCGGTGTATAAATCTACTCATGAGTAGGATTTCCCACATCATGTTGGGAAATTCCACATCATCCAACCATATTCAACCATGGTCATCATGGTCAACCACAATCAAGCATGATCAATGCTAGTCAACCATACTCAACCATGTTTAGTCATCATTGTAAGGTTAAATATAGTTGAATGTTATCAAGTGTTGTAATGCACCACTAACATATACTTTTACTATGTATCAATTCTAGAAATCAGATGTAACCTTTGAGGAATGTCACAATCCAACATAACAATTGAGGAATGTTGTAATGCAACATAAATATGAACAAATGCCACAATGAGACAAAACCATTGAGGAACAAAGAACTTTGACATAAGTCAATGAAGATGAATGTCACAATGAGACATAACCATTGAGGAATGTTGCAATCCAACATATCCATTCAGGACCAGGAAAACCAAACTCAACCTTGTTCAACCACATTCAAACATAGTCAACCATGGTTTATTATATCCATCCATAGTGAAACATGGTCAACCATATACAACCATGGCCATCCAAAGTCAACTAAACTCAATGTGGCATAATTGTTATTGAACAATATGATGCAACATAACCATTAAAAATGTAGCAATTAAGTAAGCCAACATAAATGTTGCGATATGACAACCATTCAAGAACGTCACAATGGGACATAATCCTTGATGAACATCACAATGCAACATAATTTCCTTAAATATTATTTAGACCAACCATTAATATACCCACTACAGATATTTCATGCATCACTTTATGAATAATTAAATTTCATTCATAATTGCTTATAAATTAATGAATTCATAAGAAATCATTATTGTATGATTTTATGACTTATAATATACAACATACATAATTAATACACTATAATTAATATTATTGATTCATTCACAATTCATCCATTCAAAACATTAATACAAGAATTAATGTTATCAACTGAATGTCAAACTACTAAGGTTTTATATGTGTGTGTATATTTTAAGCACTATTTTGATTTTATGTTTATGTGTCAATCGATAACTAACAACAACCCTTTAGTATTAACATTCAATATACATAATAATAAAGTATACTGAGGTATACAACATTACCCCCTTCTGGATTTGAACTTGTGACCTCTTAGGAGGAAACATATGTTAACCATAAGGCCCACTTAGGATGCATATAATAATAATATAATTTTAAGGTTATGGCCAAGCCAGAGCATATTTATAATAGTTTTTTTTATAAACTATCCTAAATATAAACTTTTGGATATGATTGTAGTTAAAATTAATGTGTAGTATAAGGTGTATATTTAATATGTTAATAATAGTTTATATAATATATTAAATATATAAGTATTAATATCAATATATTGACTAATATGGTTATTGTTACTATTACAACAAAATAACATTAACTACTGTTCTTATTTCTACTATTACAACATAATAACATTAATTGATATGGTTACTATTATAATAAGATAATATTAATTATATTAATTACTCCTATCAATTAGCTTTAAACAACTTGTCATTAGCACTCTCATCAATAATAAATATCCCTCTTGGTTCCCCCCCTTTGAAGTAGTCAGACGTGAAATAGTGATTAGCATCTAACTTAATGATTGAGGTAATTCTATATTATATTAATTAGTCCTTTCAAGTAGCTTTAAATAGCTTGTCATAACACCCTCATCAACAAAGATCTCCCATGGTTTCCCCTTTGAAGCAGTCCGGCATGGAATAGTGAAATAGGTAGAATAACACGTTTTCTATGTAATAAAGGAAGACATTAGTAAATAAGGACTATATAATAATGTGAACAATTTTAATGTAAGAAGACTTAATAGAATCTTCCACTTCTAGAAAGATATTCCTCTAGAATGTTCTTTAGAAGATAGAATTAGTATAAATAGGAATAGAATACATTGAAAAGTCTTTTCTTGAGAATCATTATGATAGAGCTCTACTTTGCTGGAGGTTTCCCCCTTGAAGAGGCAATTGAAATTTTCTTTCTATCAATAAATGTGTCATTGTTGGTGTTATTATTCTCTCTATTTTATTGTTTCGTTGGTATTTTCCATAATATTTCTGTTTTTTCTTAATATAATATATCTAGTACCTTACATCAGTAGTGAATGTGGAGAATTTGAAACTATATGATCCTTCCACGTTGGATCAGGAGGAGGAGCATTTCATACCTCCCATAGAGGACTTAACATCATATGCTTAGGCATAGTTGGTAGAGGACATGGTTTTGTAGAAGAGGTCCAAAACTACAAGATAGGGGAAACATGGCCTTTGGAGTATTGGGTTGACAGGACAAATTCCAGGAAAGGAAAAGTGGTACTCCAAGGAGAAGGTGGAGGAAAAATTTCCTCACCTCATTCATTAAATATTTTGGGCACCAAAATCCTCCCTAAAGGAGGGGGCGTATGATCCGGATTGGATAATCATACATTTTTTCATATATCTTGGTACTTTAAGGGTAGAAAAAATTGAAGGAATCGGCTTGTAGGGCCATTTTAGTGGCAGGTCCCATTTTAGAAAATTTGGGTTTGGAACCTTTTGACACCATTTTGAGGCATTAAATGAAATTTTTTGGGTTACAATGTTTATAACTTGTGCCAACACCCTTAATGGTTTTCTACACTATGAGACCTTTCCAACATTTCAAACTATGTCTCAATTAGAGCTCATATGCAAAATTTATGCCTCCTACAATTTGAACTACCTTGTTTACCATCATGGTACAATTGGATGCCACATCAATGTTAGAAAAACAGGATCGTGAAGCAATAAAATAATACAAATGCGGAAATAAAACACAAAAGATACAAAATACAATAGAGACACTGATATTCATGGTTCAACCAGTGTGGGCTATGCCCACTAGAGAAATTTCCAGGTCCTTCCTTTTTATTATCCAAGAAAATGAAGGGATATAACCTACAACACACCTGTTGTAACTTCCTCTTCTTTCTCTCACAATCTCCTATCTCAAAATACAATATTCAGAATAATACATAGCCGCAATACTATTCCCTCATAAAAGAGGGTTTCCTTCTAGGGAAAAAAACCCTAACATAACTTCTACTTTCAGATCTGCAACCTTATAATGAACGATCCAGATTGACTACAAAATTATGATATTTTACAAGGCAATTTGTCCCAAAATTTTTCCGCTAGGAGGAGAAGGGGTTCCCTTGTTTTGTATAGTACTTGTTCAATAGTTGAGAAAAGAATCCAAGGAGTGGTATTTTGAAAACATAACATAGGAGGTAGGATATTATGTAGTATTTGTTCAGACCATAATGTCAAGAGAAACTCCATAGTGAGTGCCTCTTTCTTTGTACATGCTTTCCATAACCGAAAGAAAGAGAATATAGCATAGGCCTCAACTTCTAGCTGGTTTTTCTCCCATATTGGGTTTCCCATGATACATCTAGTGTTCAATTGTGTGGATGGTGTGTATACGTTTGCTCATTTCTTTCATTTTCGTAATTTGGTTATTTCATAAATTCAATCAAAGCTAGCAATTAACTAATCTGGGATATAAGGAAACATACTGTAAAAATATAATATTTCGTAATAGTTTAAGATCTGTTGTGACGAATTGATTTATTGGAATATTCACGATAGTTTACAGATCACCTGCATCATTATCTACTTGTATCCCCTTGTGACAATTTTATCCCTTGATCTTTCATGATGAACTATGGCTTAGGATACTCCATATTTGGTATAACTATTAGAGGTTGGATTCTTTGTAGTGAGGGGAGTGATAGGGACATCAGATTATATGAATTACATCATGTTTATGTAGTTTACCGATGTTTCTATTAATTTATGATCCTAGGTAATACCAATTATTTTAACAAGAGAGGCATTGATAATACACTAATATGGGAGAATTATATGAGAACACTACAATTACTTTTATTCTTAGTCTGAATTGTGATTCTGAAGTGAAAATATGCATTATTCATAATGTGATTTTACATTTTACACACACACGTACATATAAATGTTAACACTTTTTTTGGGAGGAGGCTAGTGGTTGTATGCTAATGTTTTTGGTTTGTTTTAGTTTTGGCAGGTTTGCTTGATTATACAATTCTCATTTACCTTAGGCTATAAGAACACCTCACTTCAAATTTCCAAAATAATACTACTTAGAGTTGCAAAAGAATACTTCCTAGAGAGGCATGAATAGAAACCACTTACATAGGACAATTATATGGAGTGAGTAAATAAGTGGGAAAAATTGACCTTTCTAATGAGTTTATTTTTTCCAAGGAGCCAAAGTTCAAACTTTTTAGCTCATTTTTTTCAAAATTTCGATGATTTGGGTTATCTTAAAATGGACCAAAACCCCTAGAGACACAGTTCTATAATTGATGTTTTGATCATCAATTAGGTGGAGCTATGACTTCAAACAAAATTCCTATGGGAATTGGGGGAGGGTTTTCATTAGAAAAAGATTGACTTTCTCATTTATTAACCTACTATGTTACTATGCAAAATAACCATTCATGAATGTAGCAATTTTACATAAGTTAACAAAGACAAATGTCACAATGATACATAACTATTAAGAAATGTCACAATCCAACATAACCCTTTAGGACCATGGGCAACCAAACTCAACCTTTATAACCCATGGATGACTATATTCATCCATAGTCAAACATGATCATTGATAGTCAACCATGTCTAGACATAGTAAACCATTCTCGAACATAAACTAATTGTGCATTCAAGCCATCGAATGGGAAAATGACAAAGTAAAACACTACATGGGAGAATTATATGAGAACACTACAATTACTTTTATTTTGAGTCTGAATTGTGACTTTGAAGTTCACATATGCATTATTCATAATGTGATTTTACATTTTATACACACACACACACATATAAAGGTTAACACATTTTTTGGGAGGAGGCTAGTGGTTGTATGCTAATTTTTTTTGTTTGTTTTAGTTTAGGCATGTTTTCTTGATCATACAATTCTCATCTACTTTAGGCTATAAGAACACCTCACTTCATATTTTCCAAAATAGTACTACTTAGAGTTCCAAAAGAGTACTGCTTAGAGAGGTATTAATATACATCACTTACATAGGACAATTATATGGAGTGATTTAATAAGTGGGAAAGCTCAACCTTTCTAATGAGTTTATTTTTTCCAAGGAGCCAAAGTTCAGACTTATTTAGCTCACGTCTTCAAAATTTCGATGATTTGGGTTATCTTAAAATGGACCAAAACCCATAGAGACACAATTCTATAATTGATTTTTTGATCATCAGTTAGGTGGAACTATGACTTCAAACAAAATTCCTATGGGAATTTGGGGAGGGTTTTCATTAGAAAAATAATGACTTTCTCAGTTATTAACTTACTATGTCTCTATGAAAAATAACCATTCACAAATGTAGCAATTTTACATAAGTTAACAAAGATGCATATCACAATGAGACATAACTATTAAGGAATGTAACGATCCAACATAACCCTTTAGGACCATGGCCAACCAAACTCAACCTTTGTAACCCATGAATGACTATAGTCATCCATAGTCAAACATGATCAATGATAGTCAACCATGGTCAAACATGGTCAACCATTCTTGAACGTAAACTAATTGTGCATTCAAGCCATCGAATGGGAAAATGACAAAGTAAAACATTGACATTGATTCTTACCTATCCAATGGCCAAAATGTACAATTGAGTTAAGGATTATTGTTAAACAAGGTCAACCATGGGAAACCATTTTCATCATGGTAAACAACAATCATCCATAGTATAAAATGACAAACCATCATCAACCATGGTCAACAATAGGCAACCTTGGCTAACCAAAGTCAACCAAACTCAATGCAACATAATCCTTAATGAATGTCGTAATGCAACATAACCATTTAGGAATGTAGCAATTCAATAGAGGTAAGCCAAGGTGAATGTTTCATTATGACACAACCATTGAGGAACATCATAATGTGACAAAACCCTTGATGAATGTTGCAATGTGATATAACCCTTGTTGAACATTGCAATGCAACATAACTCTTGATGAACAATGTAATGTGATAGAACCATTCAACCCTAGTCAACCACACCAATGATACGTAATACAAGTCAACCTTGTCCAACCATAGTCAACATGGTCATCCATAGTCAACCATGGTCATCCACGATCATCATGGTTAACCATAATAAAAGCTGATCAATGATAGTTAACTATGGCTAGCCATTATTGTAGGATAAATATAAATCAACATTATCAAGTGTTGTAATGCACCATTAATGCATACTTTTACTATGTATCGTTTGGAGGAATTGGATATAACCTTTGAGGAATGTCACAATCCAACATAAAACTTGAAGAATGTCTTAATGAAACATAACCATTGATTAACCTCACAATTTGACATAACCATTGGGGAACATAACACTTTGACATAAGTCAATTAAGATGAATTTCACGTTGAGACATAACCATTGAGGAATGTCACAATCCAATATAACCCTTCAAGACCATGGCTGACCAAAGTCAATCTTGGCCAACCAAATTCAACCATAGTTAATCCAACATAGTAATTCAAGAATGTAGTGACTTAACCTTTAATGAACATTGTAATGTGACATAATCCTTGTTCAACACAACAATGTGACATAACCCTTGACAAACGACATCACATGACAAAAACATTAAGCCATAGTCAACCATGCCAACCATACTCAATAAAGGTCAACCATGTCCAATGATAGGGATTAGCATATGCACTTAGTATATCACATTATTATTTGTATTAGAAGATAATTATTATGTATTTGTCTGAAAAATCCTTTTGCTTTCCTGGTCTCATGGAGTAGTTGAGAGTGTTTCTC
>ML826876.1:15633-40581 GCA_009831015.1 Picea engelmannii
TTAGTTGACTTTGGATGGCCATGGTTGTATATGGTTGACCATGTTTCACTATGGATGGATATAATAAACCATGGTTGACTATGTTTGAATGTGGTTGAACAAGGTTGAGTTTGGTTTTCCTGGTCCTGAATGGATATGTTGGATTGCAACATTCCTCAATGGTTATGTCTCATTGTGACATTCATCTTCATTGACTTATGTCAAAGTTCTTTGTTCCTCAATGGTTTTGTCTCATTGTGGCATTTGTTCATATTTATGTTGCATTACAACATTCCTCAATTGTTATGTTGGATTGTGACATTCCTCAAAGGTTACATCTGATTTCTAGAATTGATACATAGTAAAAGTATATGTTAGTGGTGCATTACAACACTTGATAACATTCAACTATATTTAACCTTACAATGATGACTAAACATGGTTGAGTATGGTTGACTAGCATTGATCATGCTTGATTGTGGTTGACCATGATGACCATGGTTGAATATGGTTGGATGATGTGGAATTTCCCAACATGATGTGGGAAATCCTACTCATGAGTAGATTTATACACCGAATTGCAAATAAAAATATCTAACTAATTTTTAATAATCCAAATAGAATATTATATATATTTACATAAAGAAAACCAAATAAACAAATCTAGGAGAGAAATACTCACTAGATCCTAAGAACTAGCAACAAATCACAATAATAGAGATGGAGAAATGCTCTCAACTACTCCATGAGACTAGGAAACCAAAATGATTCATCACAAAAATTCACAATAATAATCTCCTAATACAAATAATAATTTGGTATGATAAGTGCATATGTTAATCCCTATCATCCCTCCCAATAATAGAAGAATTGGCCTCCAATGATTTTGGGAGAGAGGGGAAGTGTTGTTGCAGTAAAAGTTGAACATGCGTGATGTTGATGATGATATTTCTTATCAATAAGGCAAGAAGTGGTAGATCCCTAAGGAATCTGGTGAGACAAAGCCCTACAAGTGAAATTGCAAAAACCAAACTCTATCTCAGTGATGTTTATCAACATGATTGAACACAAATCCAAATAGAATTGGAAGAATGATCAAAGCCAACTGACACTCTTCCATCGAACAAGGTGCCAAAAGGTTATAACACCATACAAAGCATTGTGATTCAAATAACAAAGTTTTTTAAGTAGAACAAAGTAATTCCAAGTATCTAAAAGGTACTCCTACAAAAATATGGCTTGGGGACTTTGAGTGACTAGAAAAACAAAGAATATAAACACTCAAAGTCACAGATACCATAAAATGATTGAGAAAATGCATAAATAAATGAACAAAATCACCACTAAAAGTAGTGTTACAAAGAATCCTGGAACATTGGAGTTGAACACAATCAATGATGTGATGGGAGAAAGGACACTAAGAAAATCCTTCTTGCAAAAGTTTCCATCAATAAAAAAAAAAATTGCTAATTTCAATGCATCTATATATTTAATTAAAAAAAAGTCACTAAGCCAAACATACATGATATTATTTTTAATAAATACCATCTAACACATTCAATATTTTTACCTCCTAGGCCTCCAAAGAGTATATTTTTACCCCATACTAGAGTATCATGTTCATCATATCTCACATTATAACATTCCATAGCATAAGTTTTCACACGGGGATGAAGTTTATCCCCACCATAACCATAAATTTGTATATTCTTGGTATATGTGACACAATAGTAGGTTCTCCAAGGGAAGCGACCACTACCCATATATGTCTTAGTTAAGTGTGTACTTTTGCATCTTGGACAATAAGAAAGAAAATTTTCCTTTAGTATCCATCAAAATAGTTCCATGAAGAGATGATTTTCCTCTTGGCCTACAAAATCATAGAGACCCTGCACTATTCCCAAAAATTTGGATGTGGGATTGGACCCTTTCATCAACAAGTTGTTAATCACCACAACCATGCTAAACCATGTAGGAAAAGAGTTGGTGGTGGGACTTGAGGCAACCTAATGAAACTCATCAAAAAACTAGGAAAATTGTGAAGAAAACAACTTGAAGTTATTCATCAAAGCCAAGCGAATGGAAAATAATACCATGTCAAACCCTTCCTCAAACTAAGTGAATGGAGAAGAGGACATGACTCAATCTATGTGTTTGAGGTTTTCCTAGGGCATGATCTGAGTGTTATGGCCACCCTAAGAATGAATAGGCCATGATTCATGTGTTTGAGGCTAAGATAGGGTGCATTATAAGGGCTATGTCCATGAGATGAGTGTTATAGGTTGATATATGAGTGTAAAACCACAATAAAAATGTTGAATATCATTGATATTACACAATAATTTCACGAAATTGAGGCAAACACAAGCATGTACACATCTGCAAAGAGGCAACTTGTGGAAGAGTTTTTTTTTTTTGCTAGTTTTTATGTGACCTATTGGACTAGCCTATGGCTTGAGAAACCACTACTCAGGGGTATCTAAGATGTCAAAATCACTCGGGGATCTCACTTGGCCTGATCCACGCCAACCCTTAACATGGCTAGATTTTTTTTCCTCGTAGGTTTCGAACTAGTGACTTAACATCACAAAGTGCCTTAACAACACACTTTGTCACCGACTATCCTACACCTTGAGGACTGGAAGAGTTTCTAGTGGGAAAGGAGCCAAAGGATTTGAAAAGAGGTACTTATCTTGAGATTTTTTAAACACATATTTGGAACATAATATTTTATTTACCTTTAACCATATCCTAAAGTTACAAAGAATATTCCTTTTTATGTGAAAAGTTTTTTTTTTTTTTTCTTAATACTTCACATTATTTTAGCTAAACTAATTCACTAGAAAATGACTTACTCAATAGAAGATAAAATAAGTTAATCTAAATACGGTGAGTTTAAACCATTTGTTTCATCTATTAAAATAGTATTTTCTATAAAGTAAGGAAAATTAGAGATTGTCTATCAATTGTTTAACTCCCACTTGCTAAATTTATTCACAATCAATTAATAGAAGGACCAAAAGACAAGTTGAGATAAATCATTTAACTCCCACTTGCTACGAGGTTTGGGAAAAACAACACCCATAAGATCATATGATAAGATGACATAAGTGGTGATGGAACACGAGTTAGAGAAAGAACCCTACGTTTTTCCCATTGTTCTTGCCAAATCGATGAACAAAAGGAAGTTGGAGATAGAAGATGAGTTAGAGAAACATCATAGTTTCCAAATTGATTAAGAAAACGTGGTTGGATATAGAGGACAAGTTAGAGTGGATGAATTAGAGAAAGAAGCATATGTTTTCCCCCTTTTTTATCCAAATCAATGAGGGTGAGTTAGAGTGGACGAATTAGAGAAATAAGCTTGTGTTTTTACCATTTTTTTTCCAAATCGATGAACAGAAGGAAATTGGAGATGGAGGATGGGTTAGAGAAAAAACCCACTTTACAAATTGACGAACTAAAGGTGGATGGAGATGAAGGATGAGCTAGATAAATGACCTACATTTTTTCCAAGTGTTTTTCATTTAAATATGCGCTCTCAATGATTAAACCAGTAAGGAGGGTTTTATTTTCATTGTAAAATAGGTAGAGAGAACTAAGGGAAGTGAATCAATCCATGATTGGTAATAACCAGTGAGAAAGAAGGGTAGACAACCACTTAATTACTAGCAACAAGTAGTGAGAAATAAGGGAGTAGAAGAAACTAAATTTTGGTGTGATAATGAATTATGTGGTTAGATATTATTTTGGAGGAAATTGGAATTGAGAAAATTTGAAAGAGTCTCTGAATTGTGAAATATTTTTAACTAAAAAATGGAGTTTCATAGTTTGGAGCAAGGAAAAAGTAACGAATTTCAATCAGATATGAGTTTGCAACCAACTACACGACATTGCTTGGAGAACTAGGTTCATTCTTTTATTTTTGCATTGAAATATGAGTTTTCTTGCATTGGAGTTTTCTTGTAGTAAAAATAAAAATTTGGTAATCTTGTTGATGTTATCACCTTTAATTGATGAATCTTGCAATGTGAGTTTATAGTAATGATTTTCATGGAATTTCCTTCTTAATGGTTATAAATTGTGCATGGTTAACATGTGAATTCATTGTGTTTCATTTTTTGAAATTTTACAATTGACATACTCCTTTATTTCAATGATGTTTAGGTTATTTTTTTATTTCTAAACTCTGCATTTATGTTCAATAAGGATAGTAAAATTCATTGTAAAGGAAGAATAGTAAACTTCATGTAGGCTTCTTTGAAACATTGTAATTGGCCTTCTGATTACCAAGAAAGGTTGTCAATGTTTGTTTTGAGATAATTGATCATAATTTCCAAGTCTCCTTTAAATATTATATTGTTATATCCCTACAGTTGATAGTTTTATACTACCAACAAATATGGTTGATTCTGTTTGACTATTTTCCCCCATGTTAGTTGACTGAATAAAGAATGCAAGCATGGCCCTTGGTTGTCTATTGCTACTATTCATACACATGCTTTGCCAAGATTTCCTTGGAAAACCCATTGAAGTTTACTTTCATCCACCCTTCTTGGGGAGGCTACCAGAATTTCTTGGGGTTTCTTGGAAGATTGTCATTTATTATTGGCTGAAAAATAATGCCCTAATGTTGAACACACAATGAAATTTAAAAGTAGAAAGTTTTGGGCATATGTCCATTTATCCTTCATGAATGAAACCATCCATACTCCATGAATGTTTCATGGTGCCATAGAATTATCAAGGTGAGATTTATTCTTGTCAACCAAGATTGTATGAAGCTTCTCATAACTAGGTGCCTTGTATTTATAGGGCCACCATCTATTGCATAGATAATTTCCTCATAACATTGGGAACATGCAATATTAAATGTGTTTTCACATGCAAAGAAAAACCTTGCTATAGGAATATCCATGCCCTCCCTACCATTGATATCAAACATATGAGGGGGTGCACATTTGGAAGGTGTTTTATGAGATGGGAATACAAAATTTGGTGAAGGCATTAAACTTGACGGAATTGTTGAGGACTCTTGTAGTAATGGCAACATTGACCCAATGGTCTCATTTGTATGATGTTTCAGGCATGAGAGATTTTAGTTTTAAAATCATGGGGTGCATGAGTGGGAAGTAATATATCATTGACTATTTAAGACTGCCATTCCTTTATTGGTGGCTAAGAAAGAGTGACCTAATGTTGAGCATACAATGGCATTTAAATGTGGACAGTTTTGGGCATATGTCCAACAATCCATCATAATTGAAAAACCATCTATACTCCATGAAACCTTTAATGGTGCCATAGTCTTCTCAAGGTGGATATTTCTTCTTGTCAACAAATATTGTGAGAAGTTTCTCATAGTTAGGTGCCTTGTATTTACAGGGATATCATTAATCACATGGATAATTTTCTCATAATACGGTGAATAAGCCACATTAAATTGGATTTCCCATGCAAAGAACATTGTCCATACAATTAGAAGTAGGTTTCAAAATATGTTACCATATTATATAAAAAAAAATGAGTTATACACATTGATTTAAAATTAAAGTTTTGTTACATTGTCCATTTTGACCACAAACCTCAACATGAAGTCAGAAAATTTCACTCAATGCAATCATTGACTTCAGAAAAATCCCTTTGAATATAACTCTTAGTCTTATCAGACATTCTGCTTAAAATTTTTATGTTTCCCACTGCATCCCTTACTAAGTTACAATATTTGTTCAAACTTGAACATCCTTGACCAATCAACTTTTCTCAAGTTATAGTAGAAACATTTATAATCCTATGTTTGCAAGTTAGGAAGTAAGTTTAGTAAGTAATACCTTGTAGTTTGAATATTTAAAAGAAATATTTCTATTTCCACTCCTATGTCTACAAGTCACGAAGTAAATTTAGTAAGTACCACCTTCTAGTTTAAGTATTTCAACAATCACACTATTGATTCAGGTTAAATTTAGTAAGTACCACCTTCTAGTTTAAGTATTTCAACAATCACACTATTGATTCAGGTTCCAATGTAGTGTATTAGTTTACTTTGATAGTGATCATTTTTACCCAATGCAGAGTAAAATAAGTTAAATTTGCATCCTTTCTCATATTACCAAAGGAAAAAAACTCATGAAAATAGATCTGTCAATAAGGCAGAGATGGTTTCCTACCTGATTTTCTTTCCATGTTAACGAATACCCTATACCACTTAATTTTCACAGATCATAGTTCTTTGAACAAAGAATAAATTGACAGGATAGATGGCATTATCAATGATATTTATATTATTTTTCCAATAAGTTAAAATATTCGTGAAGCCCAAAACTCATGAAATGGATATGTCAAAAAGGCAGAGATGGTTTATATACCACTTAATTTTCATAGATCATATTCCTTTGAAAAAAGAATAAATTGATAAGATAGATAACATTATCAATGATATTTGTATCATGATTTTTCCAAGTCTTCATTAGAATAACAACGATCATTTCTCCAACTAATTTTCCATAGTTGATAATACAACCATCCTCTAGAGAATAATATCCTCTTATGATTGGTATTACATATAACAGAATGAGGCAGTAATGTATGGCATAAGGTTACTTCCAGACAATAACAACCCCAAATCTTACAAAATGTTGTGAATCGTAAATGAATCCTTCGCTTTGCTCCAGGAGTTGGATGCTTTAACCAGTGTAGAAATCATACATGTTGATGTCAGATTAAATACCCATGTGAATGCAACATCAATCATTAGAACTACCTGTGAGTGTTAGTATGTTAATTCTGAGCAATTAAGGAAATTGCTCACTGTCTAGTAGATGCCTTCTAAAGTAATGATCCACATGAGTTTTGTACCTTCCTTTTGAAGTAGAAGCCCAGGTTATTTGTCTATGGTCGTCGCCATGGAAAGAGAAGTAAAAATCCTTGCCTTGTGGGAAACATACTCCTTATCCAAAACTAACTTAAGTTGCATACAAATGGCACTCATATATAAGTATCAAATAAATTTCTCTATTTATACTCTTGAGGCCAATGCAATTTCATAGGTAGTAGTCTCAACTACTATGAATCTTGCTTCTCCTTTTCAATCATGTATTCATTGGATACATGCATGATGGGATAATGATCACATCAACTCCATTGGTAGTTGAGATTGATACCGACAAACATGCATTAAATACAACATTGTCGATTTCCTTGCAGCGGTGATGCACTTCATTAATTCGTTTTGCAGATTTGAAAATGCCACTGCAACTCCAATCGAAAGAGGCAACACATACATTGCTCGACTGTGCCTTCCATTCACAATCTGAATTGCATAACAGAAAATGTGCATTATTTTAAATGATGATATAAAGGCATCAATATTGACAATGTTCTAACATTGTAGAAAAAAAGGAAATGCAGTTACACTTGGAGGAGTTCCACAAAACATTTTCTGATCCTCAATGTGTTTCACATCCAATCCTATAAACTAGGATCCAATAGAAACATCCTCATTTGCGTATCTATGTAATATATCTTTGATTCACTAACATGAACTAATTAGAATCGTATTTGAGCAAATTGCCCTAGAAACATTACATCATTTTACTATATATATTTATGAAGAAACATTCAAGGGCTTACATATTTTGGGATGCATAGTATGCCAAATCCTTTGAGATGGAATAAAGTTGACTAGTTGCATGTCTGAAGTATTTATTCCCCACTTCACCAGATTTCAAGTATTATGGTTCATCGTACCTTACCCCTGTCATAAGATATTGACAACAGTGAAGAAGCTTAAATTCAACGTTCCAAACTTCAATGACCAAACATGTGTTGCATAATTCCACACAGTTCTTTATCTTATCAATTTCAAGTTTGGAATAACATAAATATTCCCCTTTTCTACTTACTTATTCACCGAGACAAGACCATATTTCATACATCCTGTGTACACTTGAGGACTAGATCGATGTCTTGAAAGAGGTTTTGAAAGGGGCCCTAGAAGAGAACAAAAGTCTTTGATTATATCAAGTAGATACTTCGAGAAATAACTCCATGAAAGACCCTATCAGGGCACTGGGGGAAACAACCACCTTCACACAAAGATTGAAAAATAATGGATCCAACCCTCACCTAGATTTACATGGACATCGTCATCAACTTTTCAAAAGTCGTAGCAAAGTATATTTTTGTCTTAGCAAAAAGCTCAAGATACCCTTCAGCATGATCTTGTTCAAAGGAAATGAAATACATCATCGAGATTGGATATGAAATACATATATTAATTTGTGCTTGTACACATTGGACACAAAAGGGATAACTAATTTATACACCATATTGAAAAAAGAGTTTATGGTACTAGAATTATGGCATTACAGAGTGACAGAATGGAAATAACTTCTTGGACCCACATGGATCTGCATATCACCGAAACATTAAAAAATATATATGAAATGTATCCTGCTCAAGCAGTATTATGTGAATTCTCCATGTGTCAACCTTCAATATCATCTACCTTTTTGATAAAATAGATTAGAATCTCATCATAGCTCTATCTTAGTTCTTAGAATCTAAATTTGAACAATTTCAACCAAAATTTAGCTCAAACTTTGATTCATGTGCATACTCATTTTCAACAATGCTCCAAACTTTGATTCATGTGCATACTCATTTTCAACAATTTTCAATTTAGTATGGATATGTTCTAGGTGCACTTGTTGACAATGGAGGATTCTTAGCAAATTTCTCTAGATTTGCATTTTCATCAATACCACTATGACCATGGATTTGTTTTTCTAATGCTTTAAAGTGTTCAAGATTTATCTTTGGAATAACTCTTTCTTAACACATAATACATGCTCAACACATAAAAGTAATATTGTTGGTTGTGTCGCTTCTTTACATAGTTTTATGTTTCCATTTTTGTCAAACACTTGTGATGTCTTCTTGGTTTTATCCTTATAAATACATAATACATGCTTAATACACAAAAGTAATCTTGTTGGTTGTGTTGCTTCTTTATATAGTTTTATGCTTCCATTTTTGTCAATCACTTGTGATGTCTTCCTGGTTTTATCCTTATGAATAAAAGATGGTGCAAATACATGGTGAACCATGCTAAAATATGTTGGTACATGCTCTAATAATTGTTGGTCACACAGTTTGAACAAAGTTTTATTGTTGCATTAACTTATGGTTACACTTGTTGAATGTTGACATTACTCTTTGATATAAGTGGGCTTGTTTACATTGCATGTTTGTTGGTTAGGGTGACTCATTGGATCCACATTTTATTCTTTCCCTTGTGCCTTTAATGTTGCTTGTAGAACCTTGTTCATTCTTTTAATTTTGCATTGAAATATAAATATCAAAGATACTTTATGTTTTTTATGCTACATTACAATATTACTTTATGTTTGTTGGTTAGGGTAACTCATTGGGATTTTTTTCATAATTGATAATTCAGAAATACAAAATACAAAATATGTTCCCAATCGAAGAGGTCGAGGTCGAGATTCAACCTAGGGAAAATGATGTTTTTTATGTTCCTAATTTGGGACCACATAACATAATCCTTCAGTTCACACTAGTTGGAGGGAAAAAAAAATATTCCACCCCAATCAAAGGGAAAAACAATAGATTTTTTGCCTCCATCAATCTCGGTTGATCAACATGACCAACAAAATATCGGTGTTTCTTCAGAATTAGTAGCTCCTATACAACTAGATGGTACTTCATGTTCTTTTCATGTACAAGGGGACATTGAACATGGTAGAAGGGATGTGGCTCATCGTTCGAAAAAAAACATATTATATCTCAAGAAGCAGTATGGATGGTTTCAAAAAAGAGTTAAAGAGGGAAAACATAAATGGAGGGATCTTGGTAGTTGGTACTTTGGTAAACCAATTGAGAATGTAGAACAATGTGACATTATTGGTGCAATTGGAAACTACTTAAGTAGTTATTTTCATGCAAGTTCTAAGGTCAAAGATCTAATGGAGAATTTAGATGGGGTTCTTGAAAATATGCATTCTATTGTTGTGGAAGATATTCATAAGAACTTCACTCCTAGGAAAATGGATTCAATTTTTATTGAATCAAGTATGACTCATAAGGCATTACAGTGTCTAAAGCACATCGACAATCATGGTTTATTTAAGGGAGTTAATACGACATCAATTTATGAGGAAATGAAAATATGGGGAAATGAAGCTGATAAATTGAATATGGGTTGGGAAATAATTGATGATTTTACCTTTGGATTTATGGTCAATAAGGTACAGGAATATGCTTCCTATATGATTGAATCCTATGAGAAGAGATATGGTGAAATGGTTGAAGATGTGACTTTTAAGATTGGTATCGATTCTCATCTCCATTATGGTAGAGGTGGACAAGTATGTGATATATTACTTGAACTTCTATAGGATAATGGTTTAATGTCTTGTATAAGCATTGGAAAATGGAATGGAAAAGATGAATAAAAGCATGTTCTAACACATGTTGTTGATCCAGAAAATGAGAACAACCTAATAAAACAATTAAAAATGTTTTGTCAGAATGAAATTATAATGAGCTATGGTAGAGTAGTGAATGTAAAATTGTTTGAGTTCCATAATATTGTTGCAACTTTCCAGTTAGTATGTCATGGAAAGTGTCATCGATCGGGAATCATTTTTGTCCATGGTGCACATGTTCAAAAAGAGATATACACATGGTTACAAAGGGACATTCTATTCAAGAATGAGAGATAATTAGTTCAGCTTCAAAATTGCATTCAATGTCTTCAAAATTACTTCTGGTAAGTTTTATTAATTAAATTGGTGTATCAATTTTTATGTTTTTAGTAATCATATGTCAATTCTTATGTAACTTTACATCTCAGGAATTGAACCCTACATTAGATTCAAGTAAAGGATAGCTAGACCAAGTTAATATTTGCATCGTTTACGTAGAGCCATATTTACATGGTAGTTCATTTATTTTATTAAGAACTTACCCATGGATCGGTCAAATGATGACAAGGTATGTTTTTTTCCTCTTAATGTTCATTTCAAACAGAATTCATTATTTTTCTAATATATAAATTAACTTGTTGGAAATTATAGTTGACACCTAGATCAATGTCCAATTTGGTATATTGTGCTCATCATTTTGGAATTTGAACTATTTCAAAAATGTTTCGTGAGGTTCAGAGAATAGTACAAGAGTTTGACAAGAAAAATCCAACTAAGGGGCTTGATAAATCAAAGTTCATTCAACTTTGGGATGAGCTAGAAATAATTGGATTTGCATGTAAGATTTGGGAATCAATTCATCATAAAATCAATGAGTATATAGATGTCAACTATGGGCAATCTAATGGAGCAATGTCAGACAAAAATTTTAGTCGACATGATGTAATTTTGATGGTATAATAATTTCTTAAAACATATATAATTATTATTGGTATTTGATTTATTTTTTAAGTAATAGACATTTTAAATTTTAGGTTATTAAAGATCTACCAAATGAAGAAAAATACAAAAAGTTGTTGAGAATGTGGGGGGATTACAGAAAATTACAAACTTTCCAATTGCAAGGGTCTATAGGAAGTGATGTCTCTATGTATGAGGAAAGGTACAATTATCTTTCATGTAGTATTAGTGTAATTAAATCATGTATTTAGTAGGTGGATTCTAATTTTTACTCAACATGTGGAGCATTCATTGCAGGATCATACAACTTGTAAGTGAGTGGCTTTGGTTGTGTTCATCTTGTTTAGGAGATGAGATGGTTCCTTACATGCATATTCAAGGGGAACATGCTCTTTATATGACTAAGGCTTGCCATCCTCATGCCTTGGGTAGTTTAATAAATGAGGTAATGAACATAAACATAGGGAGATGAAAAATTGGAATACCAATCAAGAAGCACAAAGAGGTTGCATTGGTATGGATTATCGAAACACATTTGACCATGATAAAATGTGTCTTGATAATGAAATGAGGGCACCATTTTTAAGCTAGTGATGAGATTAGAAGGTATCTTATAGAAACAAAAACAAAGAAAATGTGTCCCTCCAATTATTAAAAACCAAATTCGGCTTGAATATGAAAAGTGTTTTAACTACAATTGATATGGATTCTACAATAGATATAGTGTCTCGTTTCTTTGATGTCACTCCTCATCAAGTGAAACAATTGTTTAAATCATGGGTGAAACAATATAAAAGATCAATAACTACACAACCAATTGTAAGTCACTTTTACGTACAAATGGTATCCATTTGATTTCCATTTTAAATCTTAAGCAATTTCAAATTTTATCTTTTTATGTTCATGCTTGCATAGTAATTTTGTTTCTCATTCAAGGCCAATAACAAAATATGGTGAAGAGGCCTACATTGAATCACATCAGTATGGAAGATTATGTAATAAGGGAAAACGAGTTCAAGTGCCATTGTTTTCCCCTTCACCAAACATTACTATTAAGACACACCATAATGTTGTTTCATCTACTATTGAGTTTTTCCAAACCATCTACTAGCAAGTTGTATGGTACTTATCCACAATAAGTAATTTTTTTCCTCAGAAAAAATCGTAATTTTATTCATACAAAAAAAGACAAAATTGCATTCACAGGTGCATAATGCACTCCCCCAAACCATGGGTAAAAGAGTAGAAAATAAGAAACCCGATAGGGCCCAGAAAAACAACTAATACACTAAGTATAATTACAATAATAAGGACAGGTAAGATCCTGCATCTAATGCTAAATACATAACTACACGCCTAAGAAGGAACTCAAAGTGCAGATTCATTTTCCACACTGCACACCCAAAGGATGGACCTCAAAGCTCT
The DNA here is from genome assembly GCA_009831015.1 of Picea engelmannii. NCBI lineage: Eukaryota > Viridiplantae > Streptophyta > Pinopsida > Pinales > Pinaceae > Picea > Picea engelmannii. The sequence goes on from ML826876.1 coordinate 28,446, forward strand.
GTCCCAATCACAAACAGAAAAACCCAGCGACTACAACACCAAGCTCTAGATCCCAAATCAGAAACCCATAATATGTCCACCAACCACACCAAGAGAGGGAGCCATCGAAATCCCCAGACGGATTTGTTCGAGCAGCATGTACCACCAAAACGCGTCAAAATCCAGAGAAAACAAACTAGACCGGCCAACAACCACATACCAGTCCATCAGCCGCACAAGCAGGAGGTGCACCAGAGAAAACCCAAACCGTCAAGAGGCTGGGGCACCAGGCAAAAAATAAATCGAGCATCCACGAGGACGGAGCCACATCCAGGGGTTCACCACAAGAAGGACCGACCTTTGCGGTGCACCTGAGAAACCGCACCATCGAAGCCGACCACGGGGACTAGTGGGATGCCGACAGAGGAGGCGCCCGCGAAGAATCTTCCGGGAGAGGGGTTGCGTCCAGGGAAACCCTAGCCGCAAAGCCCTTCGCCTCCATCCATCCGTCAGCGACTCTTATCCACAATAAGTCTATAATATCAATATTGTTTTTTTATGTATCTTAACTTAATTCTTTTTCTATTACGAAAGCATTTTATTAACAGAATATTTATTGTAAATGAAATGATAAAGGGAAAAGTAGTGTTACACTTGAAACAAAGAATGGAATTATTTCAAATAACCCATAGAAAGAACTCACACAAAGGAAAAGAATTTCTACTATGATAAAGAGATAAAGTAAAAAGAAAAAATGTGAGAACCCATCTTAAGTGGCCTATATTCAATGGGATTGATGGAACATTGTGTTATTTATGTATAACACAATGTATGTTATCATTTCATTTTTACGCAATCGAGACGTTTATTTCACTTTAGTTATATTCATATGTGGCTTTATTATTTGAGGATAATATGTATCAAATAGCGTCATTGGACACTTTTGAATGTTAAGCATCAAAAATTTCCCAAAAATGGTGTATTTTGATTCAATCATTGTTAATATCATTTGTGCCCTATGATTCTAGTTTGATTGTTGCATAAAATACAGTTCAAGTCATACATGTTTTGAGAAATGTTTAGATGGTTAAATGTAAACATGACTTGAGTATCCCCTCATCATTTTCATAGTGGACTCGATTTTTGAAACCCTAGAGTCAACTTTGCCTACAACCTTGTAGGATGGCAACATTTCCCACATGAATGTGGATAGAGTTTCCATCCTACATGGAAACTCTGCCCACATGCCTATGGGTAGAGTTCTGGCATATTTTCCATCCATACTACATGGAAACTCTACCCATAGGCATGTGGGAAGAGTTTCCATCCATCCTACATGGAAACTCTTCCTAGAGACCTTGTGGGTAGAGTTTTCATCTATCCTACATGGAAACTCTACCCACAAGCCTATGGGAAGAATTTCCATGTAGAATGGGTGGAAATTATGCCCACGATCCCATCCTAAATGGAAACTCTGCCCACAAGAATGTGGGAAGAGTTTCCACCCATCCTACATGGCAACTCTTCCAAAAGTCTTGTGGGTAGAATTTCCACCCATCCTATATGACAACTCTTCCCAGAGGCCTGTGGAAAGAATTTCTATCTAGGATGGGTGGAAACTCTACGCACATGTCATCCTAGATGGAAACTCTTCCCACATTCCTGTGGGCATATTTTCCATGTAGGATGGATGGAAAATATTCCCACAGTCATGTGGGTAGAGTTTCCATATAGGATGGGTGGAAACTATGTCCACAAGATGGGTGGAAACTCTACCCACAATACTGTGGGAAGAGTTGCCACCCATCCTACATGGAAAATATATCCATAAGACTATGTTCAGAGTTGTCAGTCATCCTACATGGAAACTCTTCCCACAGGACTATGGGAAACGTTGCCACCCATCCTACATGGTAACTCTTCCCATAGTCTTATGGGAAGAGTTACCATCTAGGAAGGATGGAAACTCGGCCTGTGGGATGGATCTCTTCATCAAATCTTAGGAATTGAACATGCATCTTTGAGGCTTCACAATTTTAAATTGATATATGTCAAGCATCAAGGTATAGATCTCAATGTAGTTAAATAGTGAGGGTGCATATACATCAATGTGGATAAATAGTTTGAGGGTGCAAAACATCCAGGTTTGTAGATGCATTTTTTTATCTCTATTGGATTTTTCTAAGGGTTACACACAAATACAAATATTAATATCTTCCCCAACCTGTTCTGTAGAATAATGAAATCAATAAGTTTTTTGATGCCACATTATGGTGAAAGTCGAAACATAATTTTCTGGATTGGACAGTGTGTTAAAAACTCATGAATACCAAACCTGAGATTTATTGATGGTTTGAGAGAGTTCCAATGTTAACTCAACAGTTATGTCACAATGTGTTAGAGTGTAAGTCTTAGGAAGGCCATGTCCTGGATGCATCCCTTCATCAACTCCCAGGAACAGATCAAGTAGCTTTAAGGATTCAAAATTTTAAATATGAAACATCAAGGTAGATATCTCAATGTAGATAAATAGGTACAGATAAATAGGCACTCATAGACGCGGGATGCACATTTTAGAATGGGTTGGCTAATATTATATGCCTTGTGTGAATGCTAAGTGGGCCTCCTTTCTCGAAGTGTTTTGGAAATATGGTTGGTTTACAAATGATGAAGCATGTATGTTTTTTCTTTAGGGAAGATGATATTCCAACCACTTAGACACAAGAAAATGGAAGCAATTAGAGAAGAACATGAGACATCGAGGAAAATTGGGAAAGGTATAGCTTCTAAGTAATATTATGTTTTCAATACTATCATTTATTTCATTTGATGGTACACTTTGAGATAGATATGAATGGAAACACTTTGCTTTAAAGGTGTGAACATGTTTCTTTATGTTTTTTTGTAATATCCCAATTTTTTTGCTCAGATATGGTGGTTCTGAGCTCAACATGTCATCTTCTATCTTCAAAACCTAGTATTAAGCTTCAAAACCTATATTTTTATTTTAGTTTGCCATTGGTATCTCATCTACACAAGTCTGCACTTCACACATACTTTATGGAACAATCATTGTAGATTTTATAATTATATTATACTAGGATGTGTTTGTGGTTGGTGAAAATTCCATGGCAATGTGTAGCATTTATGTTGGTGACCTCAAATTTTATAACAAAGGAGGAAACATTTATCTATTATCAAGATTTGTGTCTTAAATTTGCCATGAGGTTTTGGCATTTAATTATTTATATTTTTTTTGTAGAATTGTTGGTTTGCTTGGCATGTTGAATGATGTATATTTTGGTAAACTTAGGGGCAAGTATCATTTTTCAGTTTTATGTTTATTTTTAGCCATACTTGGTGTAATTTAATTGGTTGTGTTTCAGTTCATTTCGGCAGCTAGAAGCAAGGCCATGAATATGTCATAGCATTATTTAGAGTATATGTTTACTCCATTTGTGCATGATGTTGATATTATTTTAGACAGTATACATGACCAATTTGAGTTTATTTCTAGTTGGCAACAAATTAGATGGAATATGCATACACTTGAAAGATTATGAAGTTAGATTTTTCAAATAAGAAAATGCATTTCCACTGTAACATTATTAGTATCATTGAGACAATGTTGGTTTTTTTAGACATTTCATTGGAAAACATGATAATATTTAATTATATTCTTCTTTGCAGATCGAAGAGGTAAATATTGACCTGATTTACCTATAGCCAAACTCCACCTTCAAAGGATGCACAATTGACTTATTGATCAAGGTTGATTTAGTCAACTTCATATTTCCTAAACTATTGAGAGCCAAGATTAACTTTAAAACATGAAAAATATTTCTAATCCCTGGCAGTGCTGCCATTATCTCCTTGACAAAGAGACATTCTGCATTTTGATCACCAATCTCTATAGTTATTCTACTCCTAGTGAAAGATTCAAAACCAATACCACTTGAAGTGCCAAGTGTATTTAAAGGGTATTATATATTGTACATGCAGATAACTCTTTCAGAGAGTTTCTAGAATTTTCTCAATCACTATCTCTTGTATCTGGGCATAAGCAGATGGAAACAAGATTTTGAATATGTTATCTTAGGATATATGTGATTTTTCTTCATTTTGTGTTCGGACCTTTTTTCTTGTGATTGGTTGTATACTAGCTATGGACATGATCCAAGGAATTGGATTCTAATGGAATCCATTTCATGGGATTAGAATAGACCTAGAGATGTGCAATAAACATTTAACATCTTTTACCTTTTTCCTACATGCATGTAATTCTAAATTTTCTCAGGATTATGTAGAACATTAAAAATGTCTCATTGGATTTTTGAAGCAAGTACATCGACATTGCAACTACTTGTTGACCTTTTTTTCAAGTTCTATGATTCAATAAACCATTTACTAGGAAAAGTAGCATGGTTCTCCTAACAAATTTTATAAAGCAATGGGTTCAAAGTTTGGATGGAATTGATGTGTTTGATTTTTTTCATTTCATGAACAATCCTAGTAGTATTTTCTCAGATGATAAATGGAAACAAGTGTTGTTATACTTAAAAAAAAAAAAAATTGTCAAAACAATGCCAAATTGTGCCCATATAGCTTATAGTATTGTTGATAGTGAGCCATCAAACATTTAAGAAGAAGATCCAATTAAATATGACCCTAGAGTATTAGTCTATGGCACAGTGACCTCAAAAGAAGTGGGATATAGGCGTGTAGACATATTACAATCTACTATTTTTGATGCAAAGTTTCATACATCATTACAACTTCTTCTAGTTCATGAATTATTTTCACATAGGAAGTTGGAAATTAATGATGAAGGCATCATTATGTTTATGGGTATGTTACAGTTTTCCATCCAACAACTAATGCATTGAATATATTTCTGGGTGTATGTTAAAAAAAATTCCAACAAGTGTCCCCTGCATAGAACTTGAAAACACCAATGCAACAAAAAATGTATCCTTCATCTATTGTTTGTTTCAAAGAATGATGAAAAAAATCCTTTTATTGATGAAACCTTCCTACTCGCATTGGATAACAAGATTGAAATCAATTTGATGTAAACACATTTCAAATAGATGGCATCCTATAGGCCTATAGGATGCCATCTATGCCCACATGGGTCCTAGCTTCACTAGACTTGTCTACTGGAATGCATCTATTCGAACTTATTGTCACCTAGTGATAATGATTGATATCATTGACTCTATTCTTCTTGGCAGAGATGCTTGTGCCCACAGGCCTGTAGTGAGCTAATTGCAAGCTTTCTTAAGGCAACCCATGAGCATTTCTGGTAGCAACTTATTGGCAAGAAACATTATAAACACTTTATGGGTTCTTTTGGAAATGGGTCTTGTTTCCATGTCTTACCTTGTATCATTGACGTAAGTCAGTTTTACACTTATCTAGGAATGAAAGAGAACTTATAAAAAACCTTCTAGTCCATATTTGAATCTGATTTGTGCTCTTATTCATGTGATGTGGAGAATATTTTATTTAGTTTTTAATTTAAGAAGCATGAAAATGAACCATGAAAATTAAATTTGTGTATGCCATGTTTTGGTTTTTTGTCTTATGGGGAATCCATTTAATGCTAATAATAATTTAAGTTTTAAAACCTTTTTTGCACCTTCATCCCTAGTTATTGAATTTTTTCCTCTTCAATGTAGATTGTGATATATGCAAATAGAGTTTCAAATTGGAGTTTGATGGCCTACTAGAATTCAATACATTTTGTTTCTTATCAATGTTTTATCTAAAAATTTACTAGTAGATATATTGATCTTTGTTATTTTCCTTCAATTTGTGAATCGGAAAATTAGATAGATTCATATACATTGAATTTATAAATGTCTCCCGGTTAGACAAAGAAGATGTTCTTACGTTATCATATTTTTGAACACAATAAAGGATCACTAGTTCTACATGATATTTTTTCATTATTTTTTATGGGTGACTCATAAAAAATATGAACTTTTCGCTATGATTGAGAATCTTGTAACATTATTTAGTAAATATAGGAGAGAATTTTGGCTTTGGAAAGGACTATGATGAATTGACAATGTTTTTGTTTGATGTTGATAAGAATACATCAAGGTTTTGCTTCATATACACCATGGAAATACCATGTAAATGTTTTTCCAATAAACACATTATAGCATATGTCGACATGCATCATCTCACACAGTGCTCAATGTTGGATTATTGAGAGGGGGGGTGAATCAATAAAAGAGCAATTCAATCCTTTTTAACCACAATATGCAAGTGTTATATCAATGTAGCATTATCATCGAATAGTTTCAGAGTAAATAAACAATGAATAAATGAATAATCATACACATACACAGTACACCAGTTTTTTTACGTAGAAATCCAGAGTGGGAGAAAACCACTTAATTTTTTTTCTTATATGTCTTTAAGAATTACATTCATTGGAAGCACCAACTTCCTTTGTTTTCCAAGTGCAACTCGAAGGAGGCTCCAACCCCCTAATTTCTCAGGCTACAACTTGAGGGAAACTCCAAATCTCTAATTCTTTGGCTACAACCAGAAAGAGGCTACGACCCCCTATGTTCTTCAGCTACAACCGGAAAGGTGGCTAAAACCACATGTCCTTGCCCCGTCCAACCGCCTTGACGTAGAAGTAGAATGATGGAACCGCTGTCACACTATCACTGTGAGATATACCATTGTAACAACCTATACCAATCAACCTGTAATCAACTTGTACCATAAAAAAGTGCATCAACCATGCATTAACCTGTACCAAATAACCTGTAATCAGCCTATACCATAAACAAATGCATCAACCATGCACCAACCTGTACCTCAACCTGTACCATCAACGAGTGCATCAACCATGCACCAAATATATATCAATCATTCATCAAATACAAATAAAATATGACTCATCAATATGTACCAACATCATCAACTATACACCTCATGTATGTGTAAACTCATCAACTACTTGTCTCAACCATGTACCCAACATGTACCTCAACCAAAATCCCTCATCAATTTCATCATCCAAATCTGATTTGTAACTCTGTAATAGACCTGGTGTATATCATCACATACCTGCAAACCTTCCTTAACTTTAACAAAAAGAGACTAGCATTTTCATCAAACTTTACTTTAGTCTCACATGACTAATTTTGCATTAGTCAAAAACCCTAACTTGCAATAATCATAACTATGTACCTGTAATGAATAAAGATCTGAAAAAAGGTACACAATGTTCTTCAGTGTCTTTTATGCAATTCCTTCATATTTCACTACTTGGAACCTCTCACAAAAGGAGTTATAGAAAAAATGGCATACCTTGTTGAATTCTGGATTATTCTAGAGAGCGAACTTGTAGAGCCTGCCCTGCATGAAATATTTGTTGTATGGATCTGAAAATTGTACAAAAAATACTACCAACTGTACTCTAACCAAAACATTTTTTCTTACTTAATTTGGATCTGCTATGAAGAATTTATGACGTTTTTACCCAAGACATTTGTTTTAGACTAGTTTCAGGACTAGCCACAAGCCCTATTTTCCACAGAGTGTAAATCCAAAAATACAACGAACCACAAGATAAAATTTGTACCACAACTACTTGAATATGTTTTCTCAGTGGCCTCCAAATTTCACAGTCTGAATCATTCTAGAAAAAAAATTATTGTGAAAATGGTGAGATGACCTGTAAATAACAACCTTAGAAAGCATCATCAAAAGATATTATCCTCCCTTGAATTTCGGCCATCTTTAATTCACCTTCCCTCTGAAATTCAGCTTAGATATCCTTTGGTTACCTCAGTCACTTGTAGATATTCAATATGCTCAAGTGTTATTAAAATGAGAGATCTTTGCCTCTTATTTATACTTTCATGTAGCTTCCTCAAGGGGTTACCTTTTAACCATCTTAACCCACTTTCCTTTTTTTAGGGTTAACCCACTTCTAACCACTTGTCCACTTAGTAATTTTTGCATTAAATTTATTATTTAAATAACTTATTTTGTATCCAATTTGACTTATAGTACACTCATCACTTCACTTTACCTCAAGTGGTTACCTTCTAACCATCTTAAACTACGTTCCTTATTTTAGGGCTAAGCCACTTCTAACCACTTGTCCACTTAGTAATTTCTCCATTAACTTTATTATTTAAATAATTTCTTTTTTATTCACTTTGACTTATAGTACACTCATCACTTCACTTTATTATGTACCTTCTAAAATCTCTTAAACCACTTTGACTACTTTGACCTTTTGGGGCTTCTAGATGACTCATGAGGGTTCTCCAACTTCAGATGACCATAAATCTCTAACCATGAGGAGTTATGTGACGTTCCACATACCATTGGAAATGGAATGACATGTGTTATCCATATATAATATTCTTTCCTACAAGTATATTAAAACTCATGCCATTATCCATCAAACAAACTTGGGTCCATTACCCAAACCTAGGTTCTCCAACTTCTCATGGCCATAACTCTCTAACCATGAGGATTTATGTGATGTTCCACATACTATCGGAAATGGAATGACATGCAATATCCATATAGAATAGGCTTACCTTCAAATATATTAAAAATCATACCATTATACATGAAACAATCTTGGGTCCATTACCCGAACCTTTGTGCTACCGTAATTCTCTATCAAACTTTCTCCAAGGGTTGAAATCAATCTACAATATCACTCTCCAATGGTTTACATCAATGAAAACCAACAATCCATACCAACTGTCCATCAACCTAAGCCAAATGTCTGATAATCTCCCCCTTTGGCATTGATGGAAACACCAACATTGATGTCAACACTTAGTCATGATAACATTCATGTTTATACTCCTCATCAATGTTTCTATCTCTCCCCCTTTTACATAAATGGAAAAGGGTATCTCTCTTTGGGGTTACTCCCCCTGACTGAACTCTCCTTGGGGTTGCTCCCCCTATCTACATGCCTTTGATTTTTCTTTGTGTTTATAAGCCTCTGATTACTTTCTCTCCCTTCATATGAATAATATCTCCCCCTTTGAAAAAGGGTGTCACTCTAAAGTCATATCACTCATTATTCCATTGTGAAAATCGCTCCCCTTGGAAACATGCCTCTATGCTCTCTCTCCAAGCATTTAAATTTGCATCTAATAAATCTCTCCCCCTTTGTCATCAATGGCAAAGGTATCTTTCCATCCGAGGCTACTCCCCCTAACAGAAATCTTCCTGAAACTGATCTCCCAACCTGAATTGTCCTATTTATGGTGCTTCCTCATGTACATATAAGACATAGAAGATAATCATTCGAAAGCATTCATTTTGGAGTAGAAATTACTCAGAGTCTCTGGCGTAGATACTGAAAGGCTTCCTGTGGAAGTGGTTTTGTAAAGATGTTTGCCACTTGTTCTTTTGTTCCCACATAGTCAACTCTAATGTTCTTCTCTGTAACCTGTTCCCATAGAAAGTGATACTTGATTGGAATGTGCTTCGTCTTGGAGTGCATCATCGGGTTCTTTGAGATACTGATAGAGATTGTATTATCATAATAGATTGGAATGGGATCATCATACTCAACCTGTATATCTGTCAGAGTTTTTTTCATCCATAGAACCTGTGTTCAACATCTTGTTGCTGCAATATACTCTTCCTCGACTATATATAAGGATATTGATGATTATTTCTTGATTGGCCATGATACTAAACATTCACCCAAGTAGAACGTTGCTCAACTAATGCTTTGTCGGTCATCAATGCAACCTGCCCAATCTGCATCTGTGTAGGCAGTAAGTGCTAGATCATTTCCTTTTGGATACCATAATCCAAACTCTTATGTTCCTTTGAGATATCTAAAAATCCTCTTTACTGCTAATACATGTGATTCCTTTGGTGTTGCTTGAAATTGTGCCACATGTCCAACTGCCTGCATTACATCTGGTTGGGATGTTGTCACATATAGTAAGCTACCAATCATTGACCTGTATTTCCTCTAGTCTATAGACTTTGAATCATCATCTTTGCTCAACTTGCAATTGGTTTGCATAGGAGTGGTAACTAGTTTGCAGTCTTCCATTCCGAACCTCTTTAGCATTTCTCTGATATACTTAGTTTGAGAAATAAAAATTCCTTGGTTGCTTTGACATATCTTGATGTAGAGGTTGTTTTATGTGCTTCCTTTCCATAGTTCGTAGGGAGTTTTGTCATTGTTGTTTATGAGCATTACTCTGTTTTGAATGTCAACTATTGTATGCATTGCATGTGTCCAAAATATTTTTGTCAATTTGGAATCCATTAGCATTGTTCGAGCCATTTCCTGTGTATTTATCATCCATTATGATAATGTTCCTTTGTCTCTGAACCAATCTCTCAACCAATCTATGAATCCATGCTCTTTTCCACTATCATATATATGTCCAAACTTGCTAAGTGTTCTTACGAATCCATCTATGTCCATATTGTCCAAGACTCTACTTTCGCAACTGTCCATAATGATGACCCATTTATCACTATACTATCATGAAGTCTTGATTAATCTATCAAATTGTACTTTTTCTAATTGACTGCTATGAATCTTCCTTCTCAAAATCTGCAAGCTTCTTGAATGATGGTTCTTGGGTCATCCACAGCTATCTCATAGACTCCTCCTATCTAATATTCATATTACCTGGGAGTCTCTAAGTTGGATGGCTCAGAACAATTGATGCTCTAATGTGTATTCATCATCATCTTCATTGGTAGATTCATTATCTCTCTGAGCTCTGACTTCTTTCTTTCTGTCTGTGGATTCATCTTTCACTACAATGCTTGAAAGTACAATCGCTTGAACTTGTTCCTTATTTACCTATCCTTCCTTTCTTTTAGTTATTTTCCAAACCTTTATGTATTTGACATCTTTCTTTTTCTCTGTAGATTTTTCTTCATCTCGTTTTATTGTCAATCTTGTGATCTTTGATACCTGGTCTTTGTTCACATTTTCTTCATGTTTTCTTATCTAGACTTTCTTATATATGATATCGGTGTTCTCTTTCATGGAAGTATTGATCATGCTTCTACAGTCACTAGCTATGTGTCCATAGTTATGACATTTGTAACACTCAATGTTACGTGAGGCCACATAGGCACTTCTTGCTTGAACATTTATTTTATAATCCCTACAATCAACAACCTTATGTCCAAAATTAGTACAATAAAAACAATGACCATAAAATAAATTCGCATACCTAAGAGTGAATGATCGTCATTGTGGTGTAGTCATTTTGAATTTTTGCCTTGACTGATCATGATCATGATTGAAGCTTCTTTGTGGCTTGAACACAGATGTTTTTCTTGAAGATGTATCTTCAATAGTTTTATTATATTATGGTTGACCATGATTCCTTCCTTTGAGTACTTATGCATAACTCACTATTACATATGAGAAAATTTGCGAAGGTTTTTCGTTGATATTGCCACACTTATCCGTCGCAATTTCCACAAAAGCCGAGATTTTTTTTCGTTGGAATAATTTTGTCGCTATATCCATGATCCAAGTGTGCGTGGAAACATTGACGAAATTATCTCTCCACATGTCACCACATTCAATATCGGTTAACCCTATGCATCGTCGCAATTACGACAAACAATTGTCGCAATAACAACGAAGAAATGTGGCAATTACAACGAAACTTCGTCGCAATTGGGACGAAAAGTTATGCCAAGCCAATAACTTACGACGCAGCTGTTGAATGTGCGATGAAAGTCCATCGCAACTTGCGACGAAAATCTGTGGTAATATCGATGAGTGCAATATCTCAAAACCAAATTTATGACTCACATGTCGTATATGCGATGAATATTCGTGGAAAATTGCGACGAATTTTCATCGCTATAGCGACGGTTGTGGTAAAATAGTAAAAAAATTTCGACGAACTTGCGATGATGATTTTAGGTTTAAAAAAAAAAATTACATGAAATATGGTATACCATATTGTATGCCATATTACAATTTAATATGGCATTACTATTACATTTTCATATTCTAATATTCTAATATATTGTAATATATATATCCCCTACAAATAATCAAGGCACTAATCAACCAAATATTGTAAGCATGTGTTATCATGAAGTTGGATTAGAAGTAAGGATACCAATATGACAATATACACAAAGAATA
>ML826876.1:97953-111295 GCA_009831015.1 Picea engelmannii
GGTCATGTACCATTTAGACAGTGACGAAAGGCGTAATGTCATTGTTCTTGATATGAAATAAATGATATTTCCATGTTTGTTATTCACTTGTGTTGCAGAGACTCTTCGTTTATTTGGTAGACAATGAGCCATTAGATTTCTTTGACAATGGAAAAATGCATGGATGGTCGACTGTCTTTCTTTGTCTACAATACGTAGTGACGTTAACAGAAATAAAGCATGGCTATTGTTCTGAGACCATTGTTCTGCATGGCTAGGTTATTAAACCTTCTGTGTCTTATAGTTGATAGATTATTGCAGATGCATCACTATGTTATAAATGTTATTTTGATATTTGTTATCCGCTTGATGTTTAGCCATTGGATTAATGCTACGTCGATGGAGTGATCTATGGATTTTCGCTAATACATTAAAAAAAAAAATTATAAAATTAATGATGTTTGCATTAGCAAAAGAGAAAAGCCAAAGGGAAATACATTGTATTTCAGATTGTTACATTCATATGTGTTGGTTCTGTCGATCACTAAACAAAATTATATGCAGTGGATTAATAAACATATGACAGACGTACACGAGGATTAACAACGTTGGGTTACTTCCACCAACCAAGGTATTGGTTGTCTTATTAGTTAGATCTTAGATCATGGAGATTTACAGCAGTTCACCCACACATCTCTCTCATCTTCTTTGGCATACAGGAAATTCTATATTAAGGTTGTTTGTTTCAACCACAGTCAGATTCGAGAAATCGATCCATATCATTTGCACAAGTCGAGGAAGAATGGTCATCGCCTAGTCGACGAGTTTGTTGTCACTGTTCAACAATCTCAACCTTAACAACAATTAACCTAATACCTTCTCCTTTTTTTGTTCATCACCTTTTCTGCAAGCCAAGAGAAGCCAAACACCATCAAAACTTCTCTAAAATTACTGGTTTTGTGAACATGTTTGTCTTACAAAGTGGTACTTAATAGGAATATGTATAGTTTTACTATGGTAGGCTGGATTCTTGGCCAAGTGAATAGCACTTTGACTATCACAAAGTAGCTTTACTTTGTCCTGCATCCTTCCAAACTCACCAAACAAACCTTTCAACCAAACCGCCTCTTTGCAAGCATGTGAAGCAGCTATGTATTTTGCTTTTGTAGTGGATAAAGCAACAATGCTCTGTAGCTTTGACATCCAACTAATAGCTCCACCTACAAGAGTAAATACATATCTTGAAGTTGACCTCATTTTGTCCAAATCACCTGCAAAATCAAAATCAACATATCCACATACTAACTCACAACCACCATTATAGGTGATGTAGTAATCACTTGTGCCCCTCAGATACCAAAGCACTCATTTCACTGCTGCAACAATGGATTTTCCATATATTTGTTGACAACCCCAACTGCATGTGAAATGTCTGGTATTGTACTAACCATCGCATACATTAAACTTCTTACTACATTAGCATACGGTATTCGAGACATATATTCATTTTCTTCTTTTGTACTAGGACATAAACTTGAAGAAAGATTAAAATTAGAAGCCAAAGGTACAGAAACTGGTTTCACACTGTTCATACCAAACCTCAAAAGTATTTTCTCGAAACACTTATGTTGTGACAACCAAAGCTTACCATTCCTCATGTCTTTGAATATCTCCATGCCCAAAATCTGCTTTGCTACTCCTAGATCTTTCATATCAAATGTCCTAGCCATTTGAGCCTTTAACCTGTTGATCTCAGTTATGTTTTTGATTGCTAAAAGCATAGCGTCAATATACAATACTAAGATAATGAATATGTCATTATTTAACTTCTTATAGTAAACACAATGATTATACTCACTCATTGTATAACTCTGGCTCATCATGAAATAGTCAAATTTCTTGTACCATTGTTTGGGTGACTTCCTCGGACCATACAATGATTTTTTGAGCCTGCAAACAAATTTCTTGTTGCGATTCTGAACAAACCCTTCAAGTTGTTCCATGTAAATCTCCTCATCCAAATCTTCATGTAAGAAAGCAGTCTTAACATCTAGTTGTTCCAACTCCAAATCAAGTAATGAAACCAATGCTAACACACTTCGAATTGAAACGATCTTAACAACTCGTGAAAAAATCTCATGAAAGTCAATACCTTATGTCTAAGAATATCCTTTCAGAACCAGCCTTGCTTTGTACCTTTCTATCTTATCATTAACACCCTTCTTCAACTTGTAGACCCACTTGCAACCTATTGTTTTCTTGTCTCATGGAAGTTCTACCAGGTCCCATGTAGCATTCATTTCATCCTTCATTTCTTCTTTCCATTTTTCATTGTTAGAACCCTCCACAGCTTAGCATGAAGGTTCATCATCATTAGTACTTAAAGAAACTGATGAAACAAAATAGTCATACCTTCTTGGAGGATTTCTAACCCGTGTAGACCTCCTTATGGAATTTTGTGGCTCATCCACAACCTGTTGAATGTCATCATCATCCACGTTTTCCTCTACAGGAACCTCTTCATGAACATCTTTAGAAACTTGTTCATGTTCACTTTCATCTATAGTTGAACGAGTTTCAAACTGAATCTGTTGATATTTTGGTACTTCTATCTGTTTCATTTGAACATCTACATCTGATTTGATGAGAGATGATTCATCAAATATTACATCTCTTTTGATGGTGATCTTGTGGGCAATAGGATCCCACAACCTGTACCCTTTAATACCATCACCATATCCAACAAAGATAAGCCTTTTTTATTTTGGATCTAGTTTAGAACGCTCATGTTTCGAAATTAGAGCATAGGCTTCACAACCAAAAAATTTAAGATTAGAATAATTACAAGGGTGACCTTTCCATACCTCTTCAAGAATCTTGCATTCTATTGATGTTGATGGTGATGATTCACCGGATAAAAAGTTGTAGTTATTGCTTCTTCCCACGGTTCCTGCTACAAGTTGGTGTTACTAAGAATACTCCTTTCTCTCTCTAGAAGAGTCATGTTGATGCGTTCAACAAATCCATTTTGTTGAGGAGTACAAGCAGTGGTTTTATGCTTATCAATCCCAAACTCCTTGCAATATTTCTCAAATTCCATTGACGTAAATTCACCACCATTATCAGTTCTTAAACATTTAATGGATCTACCAGTGCTCTTTTCCACTAAAGCTCTAAACTGCTTGAAAACAGTAAACACATCAGCCTTTCTTTTCAATATATAGATCCACACCTTCCTAGAGAAATCATCTATAAAAGTAACAAAATATGATGATCCTCCATACGAAATAGTAGGGGATGGTCCCCAAACATCAAAATGGATATAGTCAAGGATTCCTCCACTAGTGTGTCTTCTAGTTTTAAATTTCTGCCTAATCTGTTTTCCATAAATACAGTGCTTGCATAAATCTAACTTTAAAGACTTTAGACTAGGAAGTAACTTGCGATCAAATAATACCTTCAATCCTCTTTCTCTCCTAAAACATTTTATCAAAAAAATGCTTATATGGGGCATGCCCCATGTGTGGTGGAATGACATTACTGATCAAGTGCATCCATGTAAGTGATGAGTATGAATTTGGGAGGAAGGAGGTTTCCTTGAAAAGCTTTAAATATGTGACATATGATACTGATGGAGGGAAGGAAAGAAAAAAGATACAATTGGTTACTTCCCAAGTATGAGTTTGTGACTTTATGAAGGACTTTGTCTAAAAGACAGAACATTATGTTCACCATATCCATGTGGCTTGATGGCAGGACGAGCATTTTAGAATATGTAGAGATACATTTCATGTTGGTACTGTATTATCAGTGGTTGATTTTGCTGAGAAATACACCCTTCAACTGAGCCAATATTATCACTCATATCAGTTCAACATAATGGTACATATCACATACAGGCATGGACCATATAATAATGAAAAAAACATAGCTATATTGAAATATTATCACTTCTACATAGGAAATTATCGGTGCCATGACTTAGCCTACATACAACATTGTTTTCAATTGTTCTAAAATCACCTTAAGGAGAAGAACATACAGATGGATCAACATTGTATTTGGTCATATGGTTGCGAAGGCCAGTTCAAAAATGCTTGTGTATTTAAATGGTTGTGTATGTTGCACAAAAAACTAAAGGTACCACACATTTGGAACTATTTTGAGTTCAGGGATGGGAAAGGGGAGCATGATGGAGCAGGTGCATGCATAAAAAGAGTGTTACGCAGGTAAGAAATGAATTTCACAACTACTTCCCTCATTCGAGATGCAAAATCCATTGTTGAATGGTGTTCTTCAATAATGGGAGAGGGTACAGAAACCCGTGAAGATCAATCACACAAGAAAGGACATGTACATAGATATTTTTTGGAGGTAGTCGATGTATATCGATCATAGTGGTATGAATGAAAAACAATCCAAGTCACTCATGGATTCCATTCAATTAGAACATCAGATAATGCAATAATTGAAATATGGATGAGAAAACTCTCTTGCTTTTGTGGTCCATGTAGTAGTAATGAATGGGATGATTGTGAATCGAAATATTGGGTTGATAGATGGGATTGTGTATCACTACCCATTGGTCAACATATAACTATGGAATTATCCCAATTGGAGGAGGACCAATCAATTTTTCAGCAGATTATGATCATGTCTCAGATCTCGTACTGCCAGGTTTGTTGAATCCTTCTATTAAATTTTGAATGACTAGAATTAATGTTTTATGCTTTGGTCATTAAGTGGACTCACATTTTGGCTCTCCATTTTTTGTAGGGCACATATAAGAAATGGTTGCACTAAGAGAGAATGAATGGGGCACTGATTATTAGCTGACACGATGCTTATAGGGAAATCAGACCCTCATGCGATCAGTAACAGACTCCAAAGGCATTGAATTTTTTATTGGGTCGATGGTTATTAAAGGATAATATATGACACATGATGAAAGAACATGAAAGAAAGGTGGTTATGTATTTCAATATTATAAACCAGGTCAAGTTGTATACCACTTTACAAACTTGGTTATCAGTATAAACATCCAACTACAAACAATTCCAAGAAAGAACTCATCAAAGGTACAATACTTATTTCCTTACTCTGAGCATGAGACGTTAATGGAGACCATCAATATTAGAAGTGTTCTTGATGGTCTACTTGAATGACCATAGGTATGTAAAAGGAATAATTTTGGCTTCATTTTGAATGTTGTTAAAATATTTGGAATGATGTTAAAATATACCCCGCCTTAAAATATACCCATTTCATTCCTTACCTTTATATGTCATACCCTTTCCATGTCGTGTCTTGCCTTTTATGCCATGCCTTGCCTTGACTTGCCTTCCCATGTCATACCTTGCCTTTCCTTGCCATTCCTTGCCTTCAATTTCCTTGTCATACCTTGCCTTGCCTTACCTCGTCTTCACTTTCCTTGTCATGCCATGCCATGCATTACCTTTCAATGCCTTGCCTTGCCATGTCTTTCCGTGCCTTTCCTTTCCTTTCCTTTCCTTCACTTGTCATGCCATGATTTTCCATGCCTTTCATTGCCATGCCTTCTCATGCCTTGCCTTGATATGCCTTTCCATGCCATGCCTTGCCTTGCTTTTCCTTCACTTGTCATGCAATGCCTTCACTTTCCTTTTCATGCCATGTCTTGCCTTGCCATGCCATGCCATGACTTTACTTACAATGTCATTCTTTGTCATGCCTTTCCTTGCATTCACTTTCCATGCCTTTCCATACCATGCCATTCCTTGCCTTGTCTTCACTTGACATGACATGCCTTGCCCTACCTTTCCTTTCCTTTCCTTGCCTTTCCTTGCCTTCACTTTTCATGCCATGCCTTTCCATGCCTTGCCTTGCCACGCCTTTCCTTTCTATGCCTTGTCTTTCTTTGTCTTCACTTTCCATGCCATACCATCACTTTCCTTTCCATGCTATGTCTTTCCTTTCCTTCACTCGCCATGGCATTAATTTCCTTGCCTTCACTTTCCTTTCCATACCATGCCTTGCCTTGCCTTGCCTTCACTTCCCATGCCATGCATTGCTTTGCCTTGCCTTGCCTTCACTTTCCATGCCATGCATTGTCTTGCCTTGCCTTCATTTTCCATGCCATGCCATGCCATGCCATGTCATGCATTACCTTGCCATGCCTTTCCTTGCAATTTCTTTCCTTGATATGCCATGCAATAACTTTCCTTGCCTTGTCTTTCCTTCACTTTCCATGCCATGCCTTGTCACTCCTTTCTATAGAAATTTCGATACAAATTAATGTATTCCTGCGATTCTCCTGATCTAACATTTTCCGCCACTTGTTAAATACAGAATTGCTTCTACTATTATTATTGCAGAAGCAATTAAACCACGATCACAACCACAATGCACAAAGTGAAATATCAATAACACACAACACAGAAGTTTTATTGGGAAAGCGTAAAGCTAAAAACCCCACTATCATATATTATGTATATCATGAATCATGAAACAATCTCATACAAAAATCTAATCCAAGAGCTCTCAATACAATACAATCATCTCACACTATCATACACAAATTAGCAAATACATGCACCAATTCCTGTGTCCAGACAGCCTACCTCCTCTGCACAAACTCTGCAATCCAAATTCTCAAAATGAATCGAATGAATACAATTGCCTTGTTTGCACATTCTCATAAGCATAGTCACTACATGTGTGAAAAAATCACAACTGATAGCCAAATTGTCCCTTTCACCTATTATCTCAACTAGATCTCCAATGGAACTGACATGCATGTAGTTAACCGTGGTGAATCTTCAGTTGCATGTGAGTTTACTGATTAACTGAACTCTCACTAGTGCATGTTTAGTTACAACTAGTACAATTGATATTAACTCACTTAACTACACTTATAATTCTGTTACAATTCCAAATCACTCAGTTATGAATGAGATAATAGATTAATATTTATTGTCTAATTTAATTAAGGGAAAAGTAAATTAGAAACATGTTTCTTGTTGACTTTTCAACACTCCCTCTCAACAAGAAATGGATTATCCTTCACCCCAATCATGTCTCTCTGATATTCGAATTTTCTCCTGGTGAGCACCTTCGTTAGAATGTCTGGATCCTGATCTTCCGTAGGAATGTATTGAAGCAACATGATCTTCCGTTGCACACAATATCTAAGATGATGATACTAGATATCTATATGCTTAGATCTGTCATGAAACACAGGATTAATCGAGAGTTTAATGCAACTCTGATTATCACAATAAATCACTATCGGATCTAAATGAGAACCAAACAAACCAACCAAGATCTTTCTCATTCAGATAGCCTCACATGCAGCTTGGCTTGCTGCCATGTATTTTTCTTCCGCTGAACTAAGTGCCACGGATCTTTGTTTCCTATTGTACCAAGAAACAGTTGTAGATCTGATACTAAAGATCCCTCCTGATGTGCTCTTTCTGTCCGTTGGGTTGCCTGCCCAATATGCATCCATGAAGCCATGCAACTTCACCTCATCTGTCTATCTGTACCATAATCCATACTCAGATGTTCCCTTCAGATATCTCAGGACATGCTTACCTGCCTTCCAAAAGAGTTTGGTAGGCTTAACCATCGTTTGACTTAGTTGGTTAACTGCATAGCAAATGTCCGGTCTTGTGTTCACTAAATACATTAGCGAACCCACTAACTGTCGATAGACAGTAGCATCCACTACTTCTCCAGAAGTAGCATCCTCTTTCCTCCAGTTTCCTGGAAGAGGAGTATCCATGGGTTTGCAGCCCTCCATGTGAAACTTACCCAGTATCTCTCTTGCATAATTTCCTTGAGACACAAAAATTTCACCATCTCGTTGCCATATTTCCAAACCAAGGAAATAATGAAGAAGGCCCAAATCCTTCATCTCAAACTCCTTTGCAAGGTCCTCCTTGCATGAGTGTATCAGCTGCTCATCACCAGTAAGTATTAAATCATCAACATAAAGAAAAATGATTAAAAGCTTACCCTCCACCACAATTTGGTATAGGTTTGCATCTGCTTCACTTTTGGTGAAGCCCAATCCGGTGAAATAGTTGTCTATCCGAGTGTACCAAGCACAGGGTGCTTGATTCAGCCCATACAGTGCTCTCTTGAGTCTGCACACATGTGACTCTCTGTCAAAGGTCTCAAAACCTTCTAGTTGTTCAATGTACACTTCTTCCTCAATGATCCCATTGAGGAATGCAGTTTTAACATCCATCTAATGAATGTGCCAGCCCATCTGCACTGAGAGTGCAAGGATGGATCTTATGGAAGAGTACCTTGTGATAGGTGCAAAGGTCTCACCATAATCTATCCCCTCGATCTGTGAGAAACCCCGGGCCACAAACCTGGCCTTGTATTTCTCCACACTCCCATCAGTAGCTTGTTTTACCTTGTAGATCCATCTCAAACCTACCACTGATTTATCAATCGGTCTTGGGACAATTTCCCATTCACTATTTTTGACAATGGAGTCATACTCCTCTACCATAGCATCAACCAAAGTGGGGTCCTGAACTGCTTCCTGAAAGGAAGATGGTTCAATCACAATACATTTGCTCATAAGAACCATGTATCCAGCAAATCGATCAGGAGACTGTCTTTGTCTGCGCTGTGAAATAGGGGCTCCTATATTCTGTGCAGCATCTAGTCTCAATCTATCAGCTTCTGTGGTACGCTTTCTGCCATTTCTGATGGATGGCTCTGCTTGAGTGGTTTCCTCCACTCCATGAACCTCTTCATGTGGCTGATCCACATCTTGAGACTCATTCTTAGGAACCAATAGTTCCTCTTCTGCATGCAAGTCTAGCTCCCTCTCAAGCGACAACCGCATGGTTTTCCCCTCATCGAATTTTATATCCTATCGCATAACAGTCATCTTACTATTCGGAAAATACAAACGATAATTATGGGGTGTTTCTGTGTACCCCACAAATATCCCAACTTCAGCAGTCGGTTCCAGCTTCTTCCTGGCATCCTTGTTCACATGCACAAAAATAGATGAGCCCCCCCAGGGTGCACCCCTTGCACTGATCTGACTGAGCAAGTGTTCCCCTTGGAAGTCCAGTAGATATTTGATGCATGATCTTCAAGGCTCCATGATTAATATGGCCTAATCTCCTGTGCCATAATTCGCCCTCATCCCGACTCACCATTGTTTATGCCTTGCCTATTATGGAGCTGCAGTCATCTACCTACAGCATGTAGAGATTATTAACTCGAATCCCTATCTTCTTGACTTGACCTATTGCTTTATGTCATAGGTAGGCTATACCACTGCTAAAAACAACATCATAGCCTTTGTCCTCCAACATTGCGACTAAGACCAAGTTTTTCTGTAACGACCCTCTCGTTACGACGACCCAACTCTAGTAACTAGCACAATTTTTTTTTTGTTTAAAAGTGTGTGCACGCGTGTAGGAGGGGAAACAAACACACTGGACTCTATGTCGCCACCCGAAGACTGAAAATACACAACCACGACGATCACAACTAGAAGACGCAAGGCGCCCCACAAAATCTTCAACAATAACGACTTACTGGGTTAGGTATCGTACGAACACAGAAGGTAGAATCCATGGTAGTATTTTACTATTTCTGCATAGGAAAGCAGGGCGTTTAATCTTAGTCCTCTGCTCCGGAGAGAGAGGAGGTCAGATAAGCTCCTGGTCGACTGCTCAGGCAAAAACTAGTAATCCCCTAAGGTGTGTCGCAAGAGTGGAAACCCTGCCTTTAAAGGGCCCGAGACTCTTGATACGGCACTGGATTCTTGATGCAGGGAAACACACTGACATAAATACTAAGGCTACTGATGGTGTCTACATCCCTCCCGACACAAGCAGACCACGCAATGCAATACCACCAAGTACTACAAAATCAGGGACAATCATGACCTCTATGGGAGACGCAAGTCAGGAGGACTTCAATATTGACCAACCACTATTGAGACCCGAAGACCTAAATCAAGATCAATGCTCCATTAAATATCATTAACCGACGAAGAATTTATCATAAGGTAAAAACCAATAATCTCAATCCCCATTATTTAGTTATAAGGTCGTTGGCACTAGTTCAAGGACAAGCAATAATCATATGCGCATTGCATTTTTCTGTTAATCCCCATAAATGAGCAACGATATCAATACCATAATGGTAAACCCTCGAACATTACATTCTCCATATTATCTTGCCTTTCCTACCCATTTATTTCCATACATTAGGATAACCTAACAAATATTTGCATTGCAATTTAGATCTTATCATTAACACTTCAATTTAAACTAATAATAACCTTGCGATTTAAACATCATCACGAGCATTCCACTAAACAAATATTAACATTGTGATTCAACCATCATCATTAACCTTGCAAATTAAAACCATTACTAATATTGCCATTCGAACAAGCATTGCCATTGCAATTAAGCAAATATTAAAATTGCAGCTTAAAACAATATTAATATTACTATTTAACAGGTATTATCACTTGCATTCAATTTAAACAATATAATATTGCCAATAACGAGTATACTCATTGCAAATTAACAAATATTAATTAAAATCATGGAGAATAATTATGTGGAGAGTAATTGTGTGGAATTGGTGCAGAATCAAATTTAATTATACATTTGCAATAAATGACCATGTCGATCGGCTAACTAACTCCCAAATAAAATGATAAAGACATCCATACCCTAAATGATGTCAGCTACATTCGCCAACTAATTTCATAATAAAATTAAATAGTACATTGACAATAATTGACCTTACATATCCACTAGTATAACGATAAACAATATTTAAAATGACCCTAATTTAACACTAACAATATTTAAGAAAGACATTATAAAATATTAACAAACTTAAATGCCAATAATTAAAAACAATGACAGCGTTCAAAAGGAGAATGTGTAGATTCACATCAGAGTTATACATATCGATGGCAACTGACATTTACCTTTTGCGAAGGCCAAAATATTATTCTACCCACGTGGGAGAATTTATCCATGCTTCTCCTTTATTAACACCTAAAACGCAACACCGTTCTTTTAACAAAACACGTTGCATCGGTCCGAACAGGTTTTGGGAAGTGAATGCGCAGGTGACAGGCCACGGAGTTTAGAGATTTGTGCCCCTTCCAGGAGGATTTTCCACGCAGCACCTACCGTAAATGAAGGGAAAAAAAACGCCAGAAGGAGCTACCGCCAGAAAGTTGGTTTAGTTTACAAGCATGAAGGTTCAAGCAGATATTTTATACCCAGGAAGCGAACAATTCTACAGGATTCCCGCTCATGAACATTTGAAAGAAACATTGGGTACTCTACTTGAACATTTGAAAGGAACACGCTTAGACTAATAACAGTTACCTAGGGTTTAGTTTGCCAGCAAAACTATAGATAAAGACGCAAATATTTAATAGGAATGAAAATTGTTTTGGGTGTGTATGTTGACTGTGCGAAGAGGAGACTATCATGGATTGGCTGAGCTCTCTACTTTATGTTTGCACTATAATAAAGTAGGATCATGGGCACTCTCTACTATATGTTTTGCATGCATGATAATTTAAATAGGATTTTTAAGTCTGCCCGGGTCTTGTAAGACTTCGAGAAGCAACTGGCTTTCGAGCAAGGCCGAGAATCTTGGCAGACTTGGTGAAGCAACTAGCTTTCGTGACCTATGTATATTTTTAAGGGCTCGGGAGAGTAGCATAGCATATGTGAAATACAAGAGGCAGGTACATAAAACAAAGAAAATAAAACGTTTACATTAGACGATACCCCAAATAGAAACCAGTGTCTTAGTGTATAATCCATTCCAGTTATTGTTGTTGTCCCTAATTTAATTTATCCAAAAGAATTATAAACTACGTGCTGCCCATAACAACCTGGGGTCGAGGCCCAATTACACAATGGACTTGTTAGCCATAAAGGAGTCACGAACTAAGGTGGGTCTACAGGGAACTAGGAGTTAAGCTCTGTCTGTCATGAATGCAACGAATTACAAAACGGAATGAAGCGCATACTCCACGCCCAAATATTACCTGGTTGTGCGCCATAGGGTTACGCGGCATAACATTATGCAAATTAAAAGGCCTAAAGACAGTGCACGAATAGCGATGACGGAACTAATAAATGGAACGATTGGAGAGACTCGTTCTGAATGAAATTAAAAATAGAACGAAGGAATAGACCCATTACGGAAATAAATAAAACATAAGATAAAGTTCATACATAAATTAGATAAAACCAGGTTCAGTCCAAAACGGGGATAAATTAAGAATAAAATAATTGTTCAGTCGCGGATACGAACAGGAGTCAAACGAATCCATTTGCAGGCACCTGTTGAGTCCGGGTATGGAATCGTGAGCGCAGCCCTAACTGTTAATGCATCTAAGAAGACATTTCAATGGAAAAATATGGCATTGAGCAATGAGATGTCTGCATTTTTCTCAGGTGAATACCAGCACGCCCCGTTAACATGCATACGCCCACAAGACATTAGAAACGCCCGTTGAATAAAAGTCGCCCCTGTGCTATATAATACAGCCTCAAAACTATGGAACGCCCATACCCAAAACAGTAACCACACACCCCACCAAATTATTTTTTTTAACCATAAACTGAGCCATATAAAACAAAAACGAAATAACCTTAAGCCCCTTACAAATTTACCCAGCCCTAAACTGTACCCGTATATGAAAAGAAAACGAAATAACCCTAACCCCAACTATTTACCAGTAACCCTGAACTGAACTAATTATGAAAACATGAATCTTCTGAGTTTAAGGACGAGGAAAAGACATTTTACATCCATACAATCATAATCTCAGCAGTAATCACTATGCATTCTACTTTACTAAGTTCGGGAGCATACCTTTGCCTTATTTGTTTGCCGCAATTGACTCATGTGCTCTGTGTTGCTTCCGCCTTCAGTGCTGCTCCCACTCACCAACCATAGAGGACTCACCGGTACCTCCCAGCCAAATGCTAGGGGTACTCTGCTTCCCCCTCAGCCCCTCGAGCTGCAAAGGGGCCACACACAATCCAGACAATAGCCTAGCTTCTCAGCTTGCCTCCAAGGCTGAGCTACCACTCAAGTCAGCTGAGAATCCCCAACTCCTACAAGAAATCAATCCATTCTCTAGTCTGGCAGCATAACAATACCAATAGCTCCCAAAAAAGGTCCCCCTTTCTCCCCCTCTCCTATCTTTTTATCTTCCTTTTTGACCTAATCCCATTAGGTTTTTCCTCAAAAACCCTAAATCCATTTCTTTTAAGTTTTTTAATCAAACCCTAAAAATTCCCCTATTTTTCAAGTGTCACGCATCCCTACCTTTTCCATAATTTATTTT
>ML826876.1:116509-132963 GCA_009831015.1 Picea engelmannii
TATCAGTCCCAGGTCCAACAACTCCTTCAGTTGCATTTTCAACTCTTGCAACTCCGGGGTCGACATCCGATAAGGCATTCTTGCTATCGGTTCGGTTCCCAGTTTCAGGTCTATGGGAAACTCCAGTTCCCTTTCCGGCGGCATCCCAGGCAACTCCTCGGGAAATACGTCTGCAAACTCCTTCACCACCGGAAGGTGTTCTAGACATTCTGCTACTCCCTTCTCGTTGAGTGCGAGGATCGCATAAAGCTTGCACCCCTTGCGCATACTCTTCCGTAACTGTAAGGAAGAGACGAACCGCAGGGAAACTCCCTAGTTTCTTCCTACAATCACACGTCTCTGTCCTTCGTCATCAACCAAGCTCAACTGTTTTGTCTTACAGTTGATTATCGCATCATGCGTTTCCAACCAATCCATACCGATCACGGCGTCATAAGACCCTAAGGTCTTAACGTACAAGTTGACCCTTGTGACAAACTCTCCCAGGTTAAGGGCATAGCCCGTAACCTTTCCTCAAACCTTTTGTTTGGCTCCCGAAGCCATCTCCATGAAGCTAAACTCATCCTGTTCGACTGCCTTTACCTTAATCCTTTTTAGCGTTGCACCAGAAATGAAACTCTCTATAGCTCATGGTTCTATCAAAATACTAAGGGTCTGGTCAGTGACAGTACCTGTCGTCTCGAGCACAGTCGACTGGTGCTCTACCTGGCGGTTATTCACCGTTGCACGAATCTGATGGGCCTTGCCCATATCTCCCACGGTAGCGGGTCCGGCTGATCCGGACGCCCTGGTCCTCTCCACAGGACAGTCGCGTTGGTAGTGTGGCTCCCCACACGTCCAACACCCCTTCTTCGGCCCAGTAATCCCGATACCCGAAGTAGAAGATGACTGCCCATCGGCCTGAAACCCTGGTCTATTCTGTTGAATAGGCCTAAACTGTTGCTGCTGCGGGCGATGCTGCTGCTGGTGTTGTGGTCCTCGATAATGTGTCCGCTGCTGAGGTGGTGGTCTTCGAGGTGTAGTGAACGTGGATCCCCTCTGGAAGCCACGATGTCCTGACGTATGTCTCACTGGTGTCTGAGGCCGCGGTGCCCCCGATGAACTCTGCCCTGCGGGTCTCGCTGAAGTCCTAGTCTGATCCCCGCTTATAAGCTCCTCCTCTACTATGAGGGCCTTTTGGACAACGTCGTGCAAGGTTTGAGGCATCAAGATCCTAACCTTTTCATGCAGACTGTCGTTAAGGCCAAACACGAACCTGTTGACTTTGAGCTTCTCTGTGTTAAGGTGCAGAGCATACCGGAGAAGCTCCATGAAGCGTGCCTCGTACTCGAGCATTGTACGACCTCCCTGTTGTAACGCATTGAACTCGTTGAGCTGACACTCAATGAATTCCTCAGAAAGGTACCTCTCTTGGAATCGTTCCTCGAACAGTTCCCATGACACGTCTTCCACGGCCATGTTCAGCTGCGGAAGGAGCGTCTTCCACCATAGAAGAGCGCTCCCCTTCAGTTGAAAGACCGCCATACGAACCTTCATGTTGGAGGTATAATCGCGAAGTGCAAAGCACATCGCCATATTCTCCAACCATGCCTCGGTGGCTGTGTCGTCCGGGGCACCAAAGAACTCGGGAAATTTTACCTTCTCGAGTTCACGGTGAATGCTACCTGTGACGGCCGGTGCGCGCGGGAGAACCTCAGGGGGTGTCGGCGCCCTGGCCTCGTCTCTGTCCAAACGGCTGATCAAAGCCTCAGACATGCGCTGAAAGGATCTCATCATCCCAATAACATCACCAACTGCTATATGTTCCTGTCCGAGCACCTGCTCGCCTCCCTGGGGGTTAGACCCCTCCGGCGTGGATGCGGCTGGAGGCGTCTCGCCTCCTCTCCTAGCACCCCGTCGTCTGCCTCCGCGGCGTCCTCTAACCATGATTACATGCACCCACACAATCAACTCGATCAGAAAAAATCTAATAAAACCAACTCATGTCAACGGAAGCCATAGTGAATCCCAAGTCGTGGATCGAACCGGCTCTGATACCATATGTAACGACCCTCTCGTTACGACGACCCAACTCTAGTAACTAGTGCAATTTTTTTTTTGTTTAAAAGTGTGTGTGCGCATGTAGGAGGGGAAACAAACACACTGGACTCTACATCGCCACCCGACGACTGACAAGACGCAACCACGATGATCACAACTAGAAGACGCAAGGCTCCCCAAAAAATCTTCAACAATAACGACTTACTGGGTTGGGTATCGTACGAACACAGAAGGTAGAATCCATGGTAGTAGTTTACTATTTCTGCACAAGAAAGCAGGGCTTTTAATCTTAGTCCTCTATTCCGGAGAGAGAGGAGGTCAGATAAGCTCCTGGCCAACTGCTCAGGCAGAAACTAGTAATTCCCTAAGGTGTGTCACAAGAGTGGAAACCCTGCCTTTAAAGGGCCCGAGACTCTTGATACAGCACTGGATTCTTGATGCAGGGAAACACACTGACATAAATCCTAAGGCTACTGATGGTGTCTACATCCCTCCCGACACAAGCAGACCACGCAATGCAATACCACCAAGTACTACAAAATCAGGGACAATCATGACCTCTATGGGAGATGCAAGTCAGGAGGACTTCAATATCGACCAACCACTATTGAGACCCAAAGACCTCAATCAATATCAATGCTCCATTAAATATCATTAACCGACGAAGACTTTATCATAAGGTAAAAACCAATAATCTCAATCCCCATTATTTAGTTATAAGGTCGTTGGCACTAGTTCAAGGACAAGAAATAATCACAGGCGCATTGCATTTTTCTGTTAATCGCCATAAATGAGCAACGATATCAATACCATAATGGTAAACCCTCGAACATTACATTCTCCATATTATCTTTCCTTTCCTACCCATTTATTTCCATACATTAGGATAACCTAACAAATATTTGCATTGCAATTTAGATCTTATCATTAACACTTCAATTTAAACTAATAATAACCTTGTGATTTAAACATCATCACAAGCATTCCACTAAACAAATATTAACATTGCGATTCAACCATCATCATTAACCTTGCAAATTAAAACCATTACTAATATTTCCATTTGAACAAGCATTACCATTGCAATTAAGCAAATATTAAAATTGCAGCTTAAAACAATATTAATATTACTATTTAACAGGTATTATCACTTGCATTCAATTTAAACAATATAATATTGCCAATAACGAGTATACTCATTGCAAATTAACAAATATTAATTAAAATCATGGAGAATAATTATGTGGAGAGTAATTGTGTGGAATTGGTGCAGAATCAAATTTAATTATACATTTGCAATAAATGACCATGTCGATCCGCTAACTAACTCCCAAATAAAATGATAAAGACATCCATACCCTAAATGATGTCAGCTACATTCACAAACCAATTTCATAATAAAATTAAATAGTACATTGACAATAATTGACCTTACATATCCACTAGTATAACAATAAACAATATTTAAAATGACCCTAATTTAACACTAACAATATTTAAGAAAGACATTATAAAATATTAACAAACTTAAATGCCAATAATTAAAAATAATGACAGCGTTCAAAAGGAGAATGTGTAGATTCACATCAGAGTTATACATATCGGTGGCAACTGACATTTACCTTTTGCGAAGGCCAAAATATTATTCTACATGTGGGCGAATTTATCCATGCTTCTCCTTTATTAACACCTAAAACGCAGCACCGTTCTTTTAACAAAACACGTTGCATCAGTCCGAACAGGTTTTGGGAAGTGAACGTGCGGGTGACAGGCCACGGAGTTTAGAGATTCGTGCCCCTTCCAGGAGGATTTTCCACGGAGCACCTACCGTAAATGAAGGGAAAAAAACGCCAGAAGGAGCTACCGCCAGAAAGTTGGTTTAGTTTACAAGCATGAAGGTTCAAGTAGATATTTTATACCCAGGAAGCAAACAAGTCTACAGGATTCCTGCTCACGAACATTTGAAAGGAACATTGGGTACTCTACTTGAACATTTGAAAGGAACACGCTTAGACTAATAACAGTTACCTAGGGTTTAGTTTGCCAGCAAAACTATAGATAAAGATGCAGATATTTAATAGGAATGAAAATTGTTTTGGGTGTGTATGTTGACTATGCGAAGAGGAGATTATCATGGATTGGCTGCGCTCTCTACTTTATGTTTGCATTATAATAAAGTAGGATCATGGGCGCTCTCTACTGTATGTTTTGCATGCATGATAATTTAAATAGGATTTTTAAGTCTGCCCGGGTCTTGTAAGACTTCGAGAAGCAACTGGCTTTCGAGCAAGGCCGAGAATCTTGGCAGACTTGGCGAAGAAACTAGCTTTTGTGCCCTATGTATATTTTTAAGGGCTCGGGAGAGTAGCATAGCATATGCGAAATAGAAGAGGCAGGTACATAAAACAAAGAAAAGAAAACGTTTAAATTAGACGATACCCCAAATAGAAACCAATGTCTTAGTGTATAAGTCATTCCAGTTATTGTTGATGTCCCTAATTTAATTTATCCAAAAGAATTATAAACTACGTGCTGCCCATAACAACCTGGGGTCGAGGCCCAATTACACGATGGACTTGTTAGCCATAAAGGAGTCACGAACTAAGGTGGGTCTACAGGGAACTAGGAGTTAAGCTCCGTCTATCATGAATACAACGAATTACAAAATGGAATGAAGCGCATACTCCACGCCCAAATATTACCTGGCTGTGCGCCATAGGGTTACGTGGCATAACATTATGCAAATTAAAAGGCCTAAAGACAGTGCACGAATAGCGATGACGGAATTAATAAATGGAACGATTGGAGAGACCCGTTCTGAATGAAATTAAAAATAGAATGAAGGAACAGACCCATTACGGAAATAAATTAAACACAAGATAAAGTTTAGACATAAATTAAATAAAACCAAGTTCAGTCCAAAACGAGGATAAATTAAGAATAAAATAATCGTTCAGTCACGGATACGAACAGGAGTCAAACGAATCCGTTTGCAGGCACCTGTTGAGTCCGGGTATGGAATCGTGAGCACAGCCCTAACTGTTAACGCATCTAAGAAGACATTTCAATGGAAAAATATGGCATTGAGCAATGAGATGTCTGCATTTTTCTCAGGTGAATACCAGCATGCCTCGTTAACATGCATACGCCCACAAGACATTAGAAACGCCCGCTGAATAAAAGACGCCCATGTGCTCTATAATACAGCCTCAAAACTATGGAACGCCCATACCCAAAACAGTAACCACACGGCCCACCAAAAAAAAAAAAATTTAACCATAAACTGAGCCATATAAAACAGAAACGAAATAACCTTAAGCCCCTTACAAATTTACCCAGCCCTAAAATGTACCCGTATATGAAAAGAAAATGAAATAACCCTAACCCCAACTATTTACCAGTAACCCTAAACTGAACTAATTATGAAAACATGAATCTTCTGAGTTTAAGGACGAGGAAAAGACATTTTACATCCATACAATCATAATCTCAGCAGTAATCACTATGCATTCTACTTTACTAAGTTCAGGAACATACCTTTTCCTTATTTGTTTGTCGCAATTGACTCCCGTGCTCTGTGCTGCTTCCGCCTCCAGTGCTGCTCCCGCTCGCCAACCATAGAGGAATCACCGGTACCTCCCAGCCAAATGTTAGGGGTACTCTGCTTCCCCCTCATCCCCCTGAGCCGCAAAGGGGCCACACACAATCCATACAATATCCTAGCTTCTCAGCTTGCCTCCAAGGCTGAGCTACCACTCAAGTCAGCTGAGAATCCCCAACTCCTACAAGAAATCAGTCCATTCTCTAGTCTGGAAGCATAACAATACCAATATTTCCCAAAAAAGGTCTTCCTTTCTTCCCCTCTCCTGTCTTTTTATCTTCCTTTTTTACCTAATCCCATTAGGTTTTTCCTCAAAAACCCTAAATCCATTTCTTTTAAGTTTTTTAATCAAACCCTAAAAATTCCCCTATTTTTCAAGTGTCACGCATCCCTACCTTTTCCATAATTTATTTTCTTTTTCTTAAAGCTCATTCCCCCCCTTTTTTTGTTTTTTAAAAAAACCTAAAAGGTAATGCACTAAATAAATCTTTTCATTTTATATATATGTGTTTTTATTTACTTAATAGCCTTCAAATTAACTATATTAATGAAGTTTCTCATTTTTAGTGGGTTGTGGTTTACCTTTGTATTTTATAATCATAAAAATAAATCTTCATTTTAGTGGTGGTCATATTTTTATATTTCATCATTTATGTGGTGGACATTTTTTTGTATTTTATATTAACTATGGTAAACAAAAAATGTTTTGAATTTCATTACCTAGAAAAAGAAAAGTTGAAGACAAAAGTTTCCTTTTTTTTTTTTTTTTTTTTTNTTTTATCCCTGAGTTTATTTAGATCCTTACTCTCTCCAGTTATCCCAAGAGTTTTATGAAGACCCAACCAGTACTTAAGTGGGTTTTTGTGTGAATTTTTTTTTATTTTATGCTAGGGCCATGTTTTTTTATTAAGGTCACACTAATTTTTTTATTTTTTATTTTTTTTTCCTAGAAAAGTCTTAGGCTTAGGGCTTAGATTCTGAGCTAGGCAACGATTGGTTAGGGGAATTGCTTAAGGTTTTATTAAGGTGTTGATGACTTAGGGCTAATTATGTTGACTCCTTCATCCACATTATTGCGACGTGCCCTTCAGGACACACCATGTGCTCCAAGGGTGCCACTCGCCTCTTGAATTTCTTTTGGGCGACGTGCCCTTCAAGATGCACCATGTGCTCCAAGGGTGCCACTCGCCAACTGTGTTTCTTTTGTGCGATGTGCCCTTCAGGATGCACCACGTGGTCCAAGGGTGCCACTCGCCGACTGGACTGATTGATAGACCTCTATAACCCCTGGAGTCAACACTCCGCCAGGTGAACTTGTAAGCGAGTAAGGGTTCTAAGGAATAAGGCCCCCGCCTTATTGCGCGCCCCTTAGAATCATCGTGAGCGACTGTTGCAGTCTGCCCTCACGGCATCGTGGATCCTCTTGAACTAGGTAATCATTAACCTATAGTTCGAGCCACGGTGGGAGTGCTAGTAGGTGGTGGCAGGGCTCCTGTCCACCCCTCTCCCTCAACCTCTCTGCAAATCGTGTGTGGCCCCTTTACTCCATATGTGAGTCTGGTTGGCAAGATATCGTCAGCCTGCATCACCAACAATCATGTCAGAAATGTCAACATCAAATCATCAAATCAAATGAAACATCATAGTAAACATATCAACCCAAAAACACACTCCCTGACTCAGTCTGGAGTCCAAGGGGACTCTACCGATGCCTCTGCATCCTCAAGGTCAAAAACCCTGCACACTCAATAAAACTGAGTCAATAGCATCTGTCGACATCAAATAGTAACACATCATGTCATTTGTCAATCGCATCATAATCAAGTATAAATGGTCTAACATCATAAAAGTCCAGATCACTTGCAAGCAAGTGTCCTCAAATAATAAGTTTTCTCAGTGCACCAAAGCGGGATGTTACATTTTCTTCAGACCTGGAACATGCATAACATTTTTCAATTGAAATGGTTTACCTGCTCCCTCTGAAAGGTAATGGTACCAATACTAGTTGCATTGTATCGTCCATCATCGCCCATCTCTATATGCATTCTGAGATCTTTCTCCTCCAAGTCAATGAAAGACTCTCTATCTCCCGTCATGTGGAAGGAAGCGCCACTATCCAAATACCACACTGATCCCGATGCACTTGATTCCATGCATGTGATCAAAGTGAAGTTAAGCTCAAATTGTGAGACAAGAGCCTCACCAGTTTCATCTCCAACAACTGTCTTGTTCTTCTTCTTCTGCGGACAGTTAGTAGCGAGATGCCCATGTTCGTGACAGTGAAAACACTTCACTTTGGAAAAATCTATCTTCTTGACTTTAGACTGGGAATTTAATTGGGATTTCTTCCCTTTCCCTTTCCTTGCCTTGGCAGTCAAAGCACAATCCTCTTCATCATCATGATTTGATGAAGATCCATCTTTGGTGTTCCGCCTGAACTCCTCTTGAACCATATCCGACCATAGTCGTTCCCAATCCGGTAATTTTTCCCTTCCATTGATAGAGTCTTGATAACTGTGCCAACTCTTAGGAAGCCCTAGGAGTGCCAAGCCCACCAAATCATCAACAAAAACTATTATTCGCACACTTCCAAGCTCATCCCGACATTGGAAAAACTTCGTGAGATATTTTGGAATGGCATCACCTTTCTCCATCTTGATCTTCCTGAGTTTATCTTTGAGCGCCAATTTCCTATGGTCACTACTGTTTTGGAACAAATCTGTCAAAACCTTCCACATTCCATATGGTGTGGTTTTCCCATGGATACTTGAGACAATGTGGTCTCGTACTCCCTCCAACAGAATCCTCCTCGCCTTCGCCACTTTCTTTTTCCATGCATCAAGATTTGTAGTATCTATTGCATCCGGCTTAGAAAAATCTGCGTCAATGTAACCCTTCAAGCCATTGTCTTCGAGCACTGCCTCCATCCTGTCCTTCCAATAAATGTAGTTAGATCTTCCCTCGAGTGCATACTCCAACCTCAAGCCATTGAAAGACATTTTGATCTTGAATCAAGTGTCGCACCAAGAAAATATTGCAAATTCGAATGTTATCCAACCCAAAACTCAACCCCTTCACTTTCCTCTTGCCCTGGGAGGTTTGCACCCCACCTGAGAGCAACCTGAGGGAATTTTTCACCCTGCCTATGTATAGCCTGTGAAATTACCTGTCAAGTTCGCACCCTGCTCCACTGTAGCCTGCGAGAATGCCCTATCAAGTTTGCACCCTGCTCCATTGTAGCCTGCGAGAATGCAGTTGAAGTTTGCACCCTACTTCACTGTTAGGGTGAGGGAAGTTCGCACCCTGCTAGTGTATTTGCCTACGAGAATGCTAATTAAGTTTTCACCTTGCCTTTGTCTAGGGTGCGAGAATTTATGTTCTTGAAAACACCGAAAGTTTTCAGTACTAGAGTTCGCACCCTTCTAGAGACAGGACATGCGAGAATGCAATTATGTTCTCACCTCACTTTTGTAGCTTTGTGGCCTCCATGGCTCTGATACCATGTAGAAATTTCGATACAAATTAATGTATTCCTTCGATTCTCCTGATCTAACAATTTCCGCCACTTGTTAAATACAGAATCGCTTCTACTATTATTATTGTGGAAGCAATTAAACCACAATCACAACCACAATGCACAAAGTGAAATATCAATAACACACAACACAGAAGTTTTATTGGGAAAGTGTAAATCTAAAAACCCCACTATCATATATTATGTATATCATGAATCATGAAACAATCTCATACAAAACTCTAATCCAAGAGCTCTCAGTACAATACAATCGTCTCACACTGTCATACACAAATTAGCAAATACATGCGCCATTTCCTGTGTCCAGACAGCCTGCCTCCTCTACATAAACTCTGCACTCCGAATTCTCACAATGAATCGAATGAATACAATTGCCTCGTTTGCACATGCTCATAATCATATTCACTGCATGTGTGAACAAATCACAACTGATAGCCAAACTGTTCCTTTCACCTATTATCTCAACTGGATCTCCATTGGAACTGACATGCATGTAGTTAACCGTGGCGAATCTTCAGTTGCATGTGAGTTCATTGATTAACTGAACTCTCACTAGTGCATGTTTAGTTACAACTAGTACAACTGATATTAACTCACTTAACTACACTTGTAATTCTGTTACAATTCCAAATCACTCAGTTATGAATGAGATAATAGATTAATATTTATTGTCTAATTTAATTAAGGGAAAAGTAAATTAGACACATGTTTCTTGTTGACTTTTCAACACTTTCCTTGACATGCCTTTCCATGCCATGCCTTGACTTTATTTTCCTTCACTTTCCATGTAGTGCCTTCACTTTCATTTCCATGTCATTCATTTCCATTCCATTCCATGCCTTCACTTGCCATGCCATGCCTTACCATTCCATACCATGCCTTACCTTTTCTTTCCATGTCATGCCATGCCTTTTCTTTTCATTCCATGCCATGCCTTTCCATGTCATTCATTTCCATGTCATTACTTGTCTTTCCATGTCATGTCATGCCTTATCTTTCCTTCACTTTTCATGAAATTCCTTGCTTTGATTTTCCTTCACTTGCCATGGCATGCCTTTCCATTCCATGCCATGCCTTTCCATGCCATGACATGCCTTGCCATGCCTTTCCTTGGCATGCATTTTCTTGTCTTCACTTGTCATGCCATGACATGCCTTTCCACACCATGACATGCCTTGTCATGCCATGCCTTGCATTTCCATGCCATGCCTTCACATATGATGTCTTACCATGCCTTTCCATGCCATTCCATGTCTTTCCTTCACTTTCCTTACCATGTCTAACCTAACAAGGTGTTAAATTTTCAAACATATGTAATAAGTATTGAGCAAACCCTAGTCTCAGAGAAACTCCAACAAATGGTTTTTTGGAGGACAGAATGACAGTCGAGGGGCCCCACTAGTTGAACCTGGTGCTCTAGATCCAATGTAACTAATGATTCTCCCATACGAGTTCCATTTTGATTTTTATCGTGAGTTTCAACTCGCCTCCTCAAGTTATTTAGGGACACGTGGCCAATTTGGTCTGGGGGCATAAAATCCAAACCGGGGGACATAATGGAGTTTTGTAAGCTCCTGCAAGTTTGTTTGTCCAAGGCCCATGCAACTACACTACCCATAAATTTCCGACACAATTTTCTTGAAAATCGACCTCCTCTTCATAAATTGCACTATGCCTGATTGAGAAAAATCCTAGTGCCGGAGATACTCCAACAAATCATTTTCCAGAGGAAGGAATGATGGAAGAGTGGCACCACTAGCTAAAACCCAATGTTTTGGATACAATGCAACTGATGATTCACCCATCCGAGTCTCGGTTTGATTTTTATTGCGAGTTGCAACTCGCGTCCTCAAGACATTCAAGGACATGTGGCCAATTTGGTCTGGGGGCATAAAATCCAAACTGAGGGGCATAATGGAGTTATGTAAGCTCTTGCAAGTCTGTTTGGTCAAGGCCCACGTGACTACACTACCCATGAATACTCGACATAGTGTTATTGAAAATCGACCTCCTCTTCATAAATTGCACTATGCCTCACTGAGAAAAACCCTAATGCCAAAGATACTCCAACAAACGGTTTTTCGAAGGAAGAAATGACAACAAAGGGTCCCCACTAGTTGAAATCCAATGCTCCGGATCCAATTCAACCGACGGTTTGCCCATCTGATTCCCGGTTTGATTTTTATCGTGAGTTGCAACTCACCTCCTCAAGCCATTCAAGAACATGTTGGTATGGAAATGCAACATGTTGGTCTTGGTAAATCATATTAATTATGATAATCCATATTTGACAAATATATGATACCTTAGATATGTGAATAAAGAGAGCTTATGTTATAACCTTGATATTTTCATGGCAAGTGAATGCAAGGCAAGACATGGTATGGAAAGGCATGCCATGGAAAAGGAAATTCATGGAAAGTGAAGGCAAGGAAAGGCATGGGATGGAAAGGCATGGTATGGAAAGGCATGGCATGGAAAAGGCATGGAAAGTGGAAAAGTCATGGCATGTAAAAGGCATGGTAAGTGATGGAAAAGGCATGGCAAGGAATGGGATGACAAGGCATGGTATGGAAAGGCATGGTATGGATAGACAAGACATGGCAAGTGAAGTCAAGGCAAGGCATGGCATGGCATGGAAAGGCATACCATACCATACCATACCAAGGCATACCATACCATAACATACCATACCATACCTTTCCATATCATGCAATTCCATGGCAAGGAAATGAATACCATATCGTATCATATCATACCATACCATACTATGCAAGCTAGAATGGAAAGGGATGGCATAGTATGGAAAGGCATGGCATGGAAAAGGCAATGAATGGCATGGAAAAAGCATGGAAAGTGATGGCAAGGCATGGAATGGAAAGGCAAGGTATGCCTTCAAGGCATGGAAAGTGATGTAAAAGGCATGGAAAGTGATGGAAAATGCATGGAAAGGCATGGGATGGAAAGGCATGGGATGGAAAGGTGTGGTATGGAAAGGCATGGTATGGATAGACAAGACATGGCAAGTGAAGGCAGGGCATGGCAAGGCATACCATACAATACCATACCAAGGCAAGGAAAGGCATACCATACCATGGCAAGGCAAAGCATATCATACCATACCATACCATACCATGCAAGGACATGGCAAGGCAAGGCATACCATACCATACCATTACACCTTTTATTACATTTTTGTCATAATTTTCATCCCTTTAGCCCTTAATGTCTAGAGTATTGTAGGGTTTTCATGTGCCATCTTGCATTTCAACATACCATGGCAAGGCAAGGCATACCATACCATACCATGGAAAGGAAAGGAATATCATACCATACCATATCATACCATCCCATGCCAAAGATACCATACCATACCATGCAAGGTCATGGCAAGGCAAGGCATACCATACCATACCATACCATGCAAGGCAAGGAAAGGCAAGGCCATGCAAGGCATGGCATGGCATGGAAAGGAAATTTATGCCTTCACTTGACTTTCCTTAACTTGCATACTATACCATACCATACCATACCATGCCAAGGATACCATAATATACCATACCATACATTACACCTTTTATTACATTTTTGTCATAATTTTCATCCCTTTAGGGATTGATGTCTATAATATTGTAGGGTTGTCATGTTCTATCTTGAATTTAAGCATACAATGGAGGAAATTTGGTTTGGGAGATATTTGGATGCAAGTTTGATGCTTTAAGGATGCTTTGTATTGTCTATGGTGATTGGTGGATGCTCTTTCACTCTCTTGGTTAATTTCTTCATCAAGTTTTGTGGTAAGAGTGTTTATTTTCTATAATTCATTCATTGAAGATATCAAACCCTTGCTCTTTGTTTGTCATTGTGCTTAAAGTATTGTATCAAGGATAGAATTCCACTACAACCTTGAGGATTTATATTTGTTGTTTAGAAGAGTATAAGGAGTTATGGTGCTTAACAGCCCTATTCTTACAAGTGAATAGTTCCTTCAAATTAAGCAAGTGAATAATGCATTCTATACCTCTCAAAAAGAGATTTGATTTGGCATATTCAACTTGTTGATTTGGTGCTTATTTAGTGTTTTTGTAGAAAAAAAATTCTACAGCCAAGCGGTTGTCATATAATCTTTAGAAATCATTTATTTCAGCCTTCTGAAAGTGTGTAAAATGGTTGTTAATCTGCTTGAGGTATTGTCTAGTTGATTGTGCCTTATTACATCAAGTATTTAGTGACCTCCATTGGCCTTATTATCGCAAGTCTTGTATCATGACCATTAGGGAATCCCTTGGCCTTTCCCATATTTCCCCCAGGGGGTCACCTAGAGTTCTTCCTGAGGTGACAGTGGGTTGTAATTATGTTTGTTGTCCATTTTTTGTGATCGTGAAGGGCTTTAGCATTATATACAACTTGTGCGATAAGAGGGTTGTCATGTTCCATCTTGCATTTCAGCATACCATGGCATACCATACCATGCATGGCTTGGAAAGGCATGACAATGGCATGGAAATGGCATGGAAATGGCATGGCAATGGCATGGAAATGGCATGGCATGACTAGGAATGGAAATGGAATGGAAAGGCATGGAAATGTAAAGGCAATGACATGGCAATGGAATGGCTTTTAAATGGAACGAAAATGGCATGGCATGGCAATGACATGGAAATGGAAAGGCATGGCATGGAAATGGAATGGAAATGGCATGACATGGCATGGAAAGGCATGGCATGGCATGGCAAGGCATGACAAGGCATGACATGGCAAGGCATGGCAATGGCATGGAATGAAAATGGCATGGCAAGACATGGTAATGGCATGACAAGGAAAGGAAAGGAAAGGCATGGCATGGCAGGACATGCAAAGGAAATGCATGGCATGGCATGGCATGGTAAGGCAATCCAAGGTAAGGAAATAGAAGGAAAAATATAACAACCCTTAAAAAAAGTGATCATTATTTGAAAGGGGGCTAAAAATGCAAGCTTAAAGTAGGGTTTAGATAACAAATGCTTGTTGAAATGCAAGATGACACATGACAGCCATACAATATTCAAGACATAAATCCCTAGAGGGCTGAAAATTATGACAAAAATGTAATAAAAGATGTCAAGGTGTATTCCAAGGGTTTAATTACGAAGCATGGAAATGGCACGACATGAAAATGGCACGGAAATGTTTATTTTTATTTTATTCTTGTTTCATTGCAATCCACATTTTGATTTGACTTTTTCTTTGAATAATTTTATGGAACATTATGTTTATTGTTATATAGGTTAAAATCGGAAAATACATGACAAGACATGAGAAGCTACATGACAATGGCATGGAAATGGCATGTCATGGGATGGCAATGGCAATGGCATGCCATGGCATGGCTTGGAAAGGCATGGAAATTTCATGGAAATAGAATCACATGGAAAGAGATTGAAATGGAATGGAAATGGCATGGCATGACACCGACATCACATGGCATGGCATGGCTTGGAAATGGCATGAAAATGGCACAGAAAGGCATGGAAATGTCTTGGAAATGGAAAGGCATGGAAATGGAATGACATGGCATGGCTTGTCAAGGAAGGGCAATGGCATGGAATGGAAAGGCATGACAATGGCATGGAAATAGAAATCGCCTGGCAATGGCATGCCATGGAATGACTTGGAAAGACATCACAATGGCATGGAAATGCCATGGCATTAAAAGGTTTGTGGGATTGGGTTTGGGAGGGTCCTTTGTCTTCTTGTGTGCTCTAACCCAAAAATTGGGTAGGAGTGTGAAATAAACTCTCATAGATGGTGAAGGGAAAAGAATAATGGTTTCAAGTCTCCCTGGAGTAATTTTGGTAGCATAGCATTACTTTCTATGGTGTGTCAAGAAATGTAACCTCAAAACCTTTATTTTTAGGTGGAAAATGATACCCGTTCTAAGATCTAGTTTCCATGTGAACTCTCTCATTCTATTGATCAAAATCAATAAGTATAGTGGAAATCATGGAATATTGAATAAATGTTATTAATAATTGATGGGTTTAACAAAATTTACATATACCCACTACATAAGCTAAACAAACATGAGTGTATTAATGAATCATTGACTATTCTTTTGGAAATTATGAAGGGTTACACATAAAGGAAATGATTTTATATATGTCATGCATATAAAAAGGGGAATAATATGTGTACCCTACAAATTGGTCAAATTATGGATTGAATCAACTAAGAAACTAACAACTAGGCTTCTCAAAGGAATTTCAAGGGAAGACTAGGGTCAAGGTCTTGTCCTAAGGAGACTAATAATACTAGGACTTATACCTACAGGAGGAAAGAAATACTTTTATCATGTAGCTCTAGTAAGAGAAGAAGTTAGGGTTTTGTGGCATTTTAAAACCCTAGTGCTACCTAATGTGCTTGTTATCGAGAAGATATATGGAATTGATGTTGTACAAGTGTGGGATACAAATGTAGGTTCCAAAAAGGACTTACCAATGTGTATTCTACATTGTTGATGATCTCTAATGGAGTGAGCTATTGGCTAATTTTATCTTATGGTTTCCATCGCTAGCATTTGAAGAGCTTGACTTCTAACAACCCATGATAAGATATTGGTAGGTGGGCGTACTTAATATTCTAAATATATACGAAGTGTTTGGGTTGTCCAAAT
Source organism: Picea engelmannii (assembly GCA_009831015.1). NCBI lineage: Eukaryota > Viridiplantae > Streptophyta > Pinopsida > Pinales > Pinaceae > Picea > Picea engelmannii. The sequence goes on from ML826876.1 coordinate 132,338, forward strand.
GTCGTGTACTTGCATAATTGAATTTTAGCTTATGTGATATTCGTAATTGAGTAATTATAGTACCGGTTATGGAGGTTAATTTTACATAACATTGAGGTGATATTGTTAAGTGATTTCAAATTATGTAGAAGATAAATGAGAAAAAATATTTCTATAATAAATTATTGTAATATGTCATTTTTTAGGTCACAGTATTTTCAAGTGACCACTATTTCAGTGTGGATTGTAATTGGATTTAGATGGAGATAATTCAAGAGGTACTCCAAGCATTTTTGGTTGTGAGTTAGAATATGGATATCCACAAAATTTATGCAAATAATTCAAAAGGAATGATCTATCGATGATGTAGAGATACATGGTTGATTAGCAAGCAACGCTACTTGAGAAGCATTAATTGGTTATGGATTTAGCACCTAGCAATATTTTCCACCATAAGATATATGTTAATGTGTAACGTAAGTATTTTTAATCACTTTACAAAAATATCAAGGCATTAATACACATGAAATTCATACATTCATCAACATAAAATGCAAAAACAATGAGATTCATAAAAAAATGTGCCATGAAATATATATATATATATATATATATATATATATATATATATATATATATATATATAT
>ML826876.1:133085-188469 GCA_009831015.1 Picea engelmannii
TATTCAACATCATCTAAATTGTTCATTTTTTACAAAATGGAAACTCGTGGCCAATATACAAAGCGACAACAAGTGCCCTAGCATAAAAAAACATCCCTATCGTGGCCTAGATACAAAATGGTAGTCGTTAGTCAATCATTGACCACTTCCACCCTCGCCACCCTCATGAGCATCCTGGAAATCAATCTTTCTTCTTTTGCTTGAGAAAGCACCTCAAGAGGTTTTAGGTTTGGGCGTGCTTCGACGCTCTAGAGACTGCTCAAAGAATAAACATTGTTATAAGTTTTTTTTCCTTAATGAATTAATAAACACGAAAAATGATACTTTGTAATTTAACCTAAGACAACTCACCACATATGATAATGTCATTCGTGAGGGTGTTACCCTCCTCCACGGCCCCAGTCTCTCTGTGATGCCACCTTGCATTAGTTACAAGGATCAAGTAAATAAAATTAAACAAACATACGTAAAATGAAATTCATGAAACATAAAAAATTATGATCAATGCATTATCTCACCATGAATATCTCAGGCCTCGATGGAGATTCACTGGAATATGGAGCACTAGGTTGTACAACCTGCTCTGAGACAACCTCTATTGTGGCAGTCTCAGTCGATGCGACTGATGGAAATGCTAGGGGTGGGCTACGATGGTTACCCATAGCCTGTACCGGTGATTGAAACTCCCTAGGCCTAGAAAAAGGTAACCCAAAAGCAATGTGCAAGTTCCCAGGGAGTGAAAAAGTATTATAGCTAGCAAATATATCTGCAGCCTACATACATATTAATAAAATTGAACTATTAGTACCAATTAGTATAATTTAAAAACATAAACACAAACAATTTCACAATTATACGATATTTAAATCTACACATGATACATGTGACGCAGGTGACTTTTCCATCCTATATTGACAATGTCTGACATCGCCTACTCCCAAATCCTGTAGAAACAAGAGAATATTAAAAAATTCAGTATGCCCTAAAATAAATAAATAAATAAGGTGAATTTATCATATGTGACACATACATGAGTGTGAGGTGCACCCAATGAACATGCAGGCTCTACTATTGCATGTGTTGGGTCTAGGCACTGATGCATCCATCGGCATATAGGGTCTAGATACTAGGACGTAACAACTGCAAAACAACATACAATGAAATATCGATATAGATACACATAATGCAAAATAAATATATAACGATGAAGAACATAAAGAGGGTTACGATACCAACATCCTACATAATCTATGTTGTCCACTGGGCTTTATAAGCCCATAACATGTATGATTGTATCTTGAGCATATGTGAGGTTCATATGGACAACAGTTATGTCCATGTGCCCTCTCCTCATTGTAATTTTCCGTGCACGTTGAACCTCCAACCCCTCTATCAATGTCACTAGAAAGCACCTCCTGCCCAGATAGTGCAACAAAGCTACCATGTTGCACTAGGCTACGAGTCAATGATGAAATGGCCAGCTTTACCCATTGCAAGCTCTCTGCAACATGAGGATGCTAGGTAGGGGGATTAGGCCTTCGCCTGGGGAGACAAGGACTTAACACGAGGTCATGCATGACATTCTCTCGATCTGGTACAAACCCTAGACCCACCCCCTGGAATTATCTGATGTCAAATTAGTTGACATGCTTACCCATAATAAACTCAACCCATAGTTTTCTCATAAAATATAATGGCACCTCCATGTTATTGCAAGGAAGTTTATCAAAAAACATATACCACCTATCCATCCAATTTTGACTAATCTGGGGATGGATGCACCCGTCAATGGAGATGCATTTCTTGTTCAATGGTAGTTCTTTTCCGGTTCTAGGATCCCTAAAAATAAACAATATTTGTGGTTTTGAAATGCCCAACTCTTTCACTTGGTTTCTATCCAAACCAATGTTGTAGTACTCATACATTCTTGCTCTATAATCAAATATAGAGTTCAATTTCCCTTGGGCACTTGCAATGGAATTCACAATGATGTCCAAAGAAGTGGCCAAGGAGACTCTATTAGGCTCTCTATTGTCCCTTAATTTTTCCTCAAGGGTTCTTAATATAGCCAACCCCTCTTCAATTTGAGTGTTTACATTGGGTGGTTATGGTGGGTTGGGGTTTTTATCTTCTTTGTTTTCTTCTGAGTGGTTTACATTGTTTCAGGGTTCCATTATATTATATATGATGCTATTTAAAATCCATTGCATCTAAATTACGTTAGTTTTTTAATTAAAATACAAAATTACATTTTCTTTTTTAATTCTTGGAAGCAAAAACATAAATTGGAAATGACTAAATTGAGTTAAAATATGATAAATTAAACATGCATGGACAAGATCCTCCCTCTCTAGCTCCTCTCTAGCTCCTCAATTCTCTCAATAAGAGTATAAATGTGAGCGTGGTTTGTGCACAATGACCATAAATTGTGTTGGCGACCTCTTTTAAAAAAATATCAGTGTGCATTCCTAAGAGTGCACATGCATTATTTCCACTAAACCTACGTGGAATTCCTCATGGAGGTTTGGTTGCCTCCAAACCTAAGCTTTAGAAACATGCACGTTCCTAAGAAATCCCATGTGTTTTTTCCAGTGTGCATTCCTACTCCATGGCTTGCCACTTTTTCAACCATGAACTTGTTGCACTCACCCATCCAAATACAAGTAATAATAAAGTGAAGACCTTCCCAACCTCACAAGTACAACCATCAATCTTCTAAATATCATAGAGATATATAAGATCATCTTAGAAGCCTATGAAAACCACGCAATCCAATTTTATATTCTTTCGTTCTCATTGAAAACAACAGAGTATCTTAACAATAGTTCGATATCCTTAAAACGGGAGAGAATAGTTCCTTATGCTCAGAACAATGTTCTCTACAACATTTTGATCAATCAAAATGGATGAGGACCTTTGACCTTACTTTTTTAAATGGTGATGATTAATAGGAGTGGATGAGATGTCAAGTGTTCGAACTAACAACTCAACTCATAGAATAACACATTTTTAGAGATTCTACCTGAAATTATACCTTACCAACCTTAAACTAGACACACTAGATTTTCAATCACTCGACTCGAGCACTAATATCATTGACCTACATATGCCCCTTACACCCTTTAGGAGGATATACCTTAGTGGTTTAGGATGATGTCCCTTTGATGTCTGGATTGGATATACCTTTGAAACTTGTGATGAATGAACCATAGGTGGTTGGGCTTGAATGAAACTACCTAACACTCTGGATAGCGAGAAGGGATAAATCAATAAACACCCTCTAGCTTGAGTTCTAACTCTGATATGATCATCTAAGAAGCTTGAGTGCTCAAAGATAAATATTTTTAGAAGATCTCATCTTTAAGGAAGGATACATGCTCTTAATAAGGTGAGAATGGGGGTGGGTCAACACCTTGATATCATCAAGAATGGGGGGAATGAATTAACCCCTTCTGAATGGAGCTTAAGGGGGGAGGGAAAGAAACCCATCGATGGGAACGAACAACACACACCTCCTTCGGTACCAAGATACCCTCCCTAGGAAAGGTAACATCAACTTCGAAGATTCGACGATGAACTGGAAGCTATGGAAGGGCTGCCCCCTGTGAGTCAATGCCCTCCTACAGCAATGACAGGAAGAACGGAGCTTGAAGGAATTTGATAAGCACTAAGCAATCCTCGAAAGTAGAGGGAGGCCTCACTGTGGGTGGAAGTATGGGAGGGTGGATGTCTCGATGCCTTCGTTCGTTACATCCTTCCCTAGCCTATACTGTCTCTGTCTCTGGATGGAAGGATTGCATTGGATGGATGGAATGTATCTCTTTATGCATTGCTAGTATCAGTCTCTGATGGAAGTTATCTCCCTTGCTCTGTCTTCATTGACTGTATTTGATCCTTGCATTGATGTGAATCCCATGCTTGATAGCATACCCTCCACTGCTTTCTTTTTAATCAGCATTCTTTCCCCTGTTTGGTAGAAGCATAGATGCCAAGATTTCTTGTCTATCAATCCCATGTATTGTTTTTTCATGGCTAGAGTGATTGCGTAGTGTCTTTCTGATGCATGTATTCAATGCCTAGTGATGTGTGTGTAGTGTCTAGATTCAATCAAAAGGTAGGAAGGGTAGCCTCCCTAGGTTGTATTCGTTGTAGATCTGATGTATGTCTGATAGAATTCCATTGCAAGATGTAGTAGTGGAAGCATTCAATATGATGGCAGGTAGGAAGCCATTCGATCCCATCTAGCTTGGCAGGATTGCCCCATAGTCTATGTGCGTAACATGCACTGGGTAGGTGGGGTGGATCATTCTTGGATGACATTCAGGATTTCAGACGCTTGCGTTAGCCTCATGGGATTAGGAAATCAAAGGGGAAGTGAGGAAACGTATGCTATAATGATGAAGCAAATCTTCTCTGATGGAAGTAATATCGAGACGATAATTGTAAAAACCCAAGTAAAATACTCGACCAGGCCTCGAGATTATCAATGTATTAACCAGAGAGCATTTCAGAAATGGATGCCTCGATCTCTGTGTTGAGCATCAAAAGAAAGAAGATGCATGATGTAGAATGAGAAAATTACATGTCGTGTTGATCATAGGAGGGGGAGGCATAAATAAAGTAAGGGGCATTGGACCATGCATTTGGGTTGGTTTTCAAGTTTCTGAGAGGGATTCGATTCATTGCCAAAGAAGAAATCATTTGCTTTCTTGATTGGCATATTCATTTGTTTCTCCTTTCGTACGATTATTCCCATTCAACAGATGTAGGAAAGCCAAAGACAGTTGTTCAATAGCCCTATCCCTTCTCGTTTGAAAGGCATAGTCCAAAACTTCTTATAATACTCGGATCAAGACCCAGTTTAAGTAGCCTTCTGACTTACTAAGATTAATGGGTCGAGTGTCTCCTTATTATCTCCTACTATCTTTGGCCCCGGGTATTAAGACGTAGTTTGTTTTCGATCCTTATATATATATTCGTTGGGAACTTTTGGCCAAGCAAGAGTGAACCGTCATGCATCGAGAAGTAAAACAATATTATAAAAGGACTAGACCGTAAGACCAGTCTTCATTATGGACTTACACTCATTTCCATATCCAAGACATTTCTAGAATAAAGAATGAACATAACACCTTTTCAATAATTAAAGATCATTCGGGACGATCTGGATACATTATTTTAGCCATGTTTCCAGAGCATCAATCTCGGTTTCATGTTATTCCGTTGGTATTAATGTATAAATAATTTCCAAAGTCGTGATGAAGTCTAGGAAATATACCCTTCCCTATAAATAGTTTTAAAAAAAATATTAAATAGTTTTCTAAAAAAAATGTTGTGGTATTGAATCCTAAATATTTTATATTAAAATATTAAATAGTTTTCAAAAAAATGTTGTGATATTGAATCCTTCTCCATAGATTTATAAAATATTTCCAAAATCATGATCAAGCTTGTTTCAAAGTGCAACATATAATAAACATTACGCATAACAAATAACAAATGAGTGAAGAAGATCCATACAAATTGGATCAACCTTTCTTACATACAAAGATACCACCATGTCATGAGCTTGAGCCAATGATATAGTTTCGAAAATTACCCGAGAGGTCTTCGGTGCAAATGAACTCATTAGAAAGAAACAAGAAGAGAAGGGACTCGAAACAAATGGTGCAATGTGGATGTTACCTGAATTGGATTTAAAGACGAATTATTGGCTCAACAATAATGTAAAAATAACTACTAAAACATTAAAGAACATATTACAAATGACATTGTGTAATTTACTGAAGAACATATTACAAATGACATTGTATAATTGATTTTATAGACTAATGTGAGAAAAGACTTGTTCATAATAAAACCTTTATGTAGAGGTTAGCCGAATCAAATTTATCGATAAATTATTGTTTTTGTAATGATATTATTGTTTTTTAAATAAATATTAATTTTTTAAATATATTTAATTAGTAAAAATAGCAGAACATGAACAAGATTAAGAGAAACTACAATGTTGAAAAGTAAATAAAAAGAAAGTACTAATAGAATTTGGTTGTGGTGATGTATTATTTGGCTGTGGCATTTCCACAAAAGAATTTGGTTGTAACAATGTTTTGTTTGGCTATGGCATTGTCACAAATGAATTTGGCTGTGGTTGTGTTTTCTTTGGCTATTGTGATGTCTTTTTCATCCCCTTACACCAAAACATTTGGATTGACAGGGTGGTCAAATGACTATTTAGTTTAAATGGTATTAAATTAATGCATCTTAGAATATTTTGCACTTGTCCATAATATAATTAAACTGAGTATAATCTTTTCGGGTAAATTAACTTTTAATTTATTTTTAATTAACTCAACAAATTAACTTTTAATTTTTCCAAATAAATTAACTTTTAGACAGAAACATAACCACTGTAATGACACTTGTTCAACATAAAATCATAAAAAATTATGATTTCATTCACACTATTACTTTGAACATAAATCGAGTAAGAATTATGGTTTCCAATTTTTCACAATGTTATTTCTCACTTGAAAGTGGCAAGTCCTATATTTATAACATGGTTAAAGCATATATGCGGTGCCCGTACTATGGTATTTGGTTGTTGTTGAGAGTGTTAATAATCTTCCATGATATCTAATTTTGATAAGGTTCATTTTGAATTTGAATTGAGGGATGGTTGATTTTTTTAATAGTAACATTTAGGAATTTGTATTATAAAAGATTGTGATTGAACTAAAAATTGACTAAAGGAAGGTAATCTTAAGGCCATATTCCTAAATCTTTTGTTTCCAAAATTTCATACAAAATGTAGTAGAAAATTAGTCCATAAATACTTAAGTGGGAACAATTACTCCATATGCTTTTTATAAGGACATTGTCTTCGATGCTCCCCTATTTTAATAGAGCATTAGCTTCGGTGCTATATATTGACAAGTAGAGCACTAGCTTTGGTGTTATACATTGATGCAGTGATATCAATGCATTTAAATAAATCAACCTATCATATTGTAAAGTTGTGTTTTCTAGATCACATGCACTATGAGAGGAGGATATTTACGTACAAATGTGGGACATCGAAGATTTTTGGGGCGATCAATATCCACTCTGCTATGCAATATCAATAAACACACAATTTTGATGGTTGCCAAGATCAGTAGCAAACAATAATGAGGCATTATATAATAATCAAATATTTTGAGAGGAACATTTATTAAGAGGAGGTTTTTGAAATGGGTAAGGAATAATTTCACTATGCAATTTACTTTCTCATGGGAGTATTTAGTTGGAACCTAGGTAAGGAATTGATTTTTTGTTATTCTCCTCCAGGAAATCCATGTGATTCTAGGTGGGCCGTCCATTGAAGTTTTACACTAATATATCTAAATGTTTATGCATGGATTTTATAGTGGAACTCTCCAGTAGAAATTTTAAAAGATCTATCAACCAGCATAGATCCATGTTAACTCTGGATATATCATGCACCGAGAATGTTAAAATCCCTTGAGGTGAAGACCTTTTTTAGAGAACAAAACTTGAGGAAGTGTTTTCACCTAGAGGGATTTATTCACTCTCGGTGCATGATATATAGATCTAGAGTTAAGATGGATCTACACTAGTTCTAGTCATGAGCTACTGCATCAAAATTTTAGAACATTGTCAATATGTATATGGATATGTTTTAGATGAATTTGATTCTTTCAAATTTACTAAGTATCGTTTTTAAATTAGAGAGTACTATCAAGAAGGGCACATCAAAAGTTACATGAGGATTAAGGTGAAGAGTAATAAAGTAACAATGTTTAATGATAAAAGAACGTGAATAGTAAGAAAATGATAGTATCCTTTTAATAAATGATAGATAGATTAAGTAGTGACCAATCTCAATATGTCTTCTTCATATTTTATTTTACCCACACGTACTAGCTTTTGCATCTTTTCATATGGATTGGATATAAAAGAAAGTTGATTTGGAAGACCATTCAAACCTTTAACTTGAAAAATACAATATTGCACTATAGGTCGTGCTTTCCAAATACTAATAGTTTCTTTCTCTAACCTTACATGTTCCTCATAATTATATTTACATTTTATTGCATGATTTGATATTATATTTTTATTAAATATTACAGTTTATATTTTTTTAGTGCTACATGTTAGTTCCACGTTGAACATAGAAGAATTAACATCTCCCTCGCATTGGGTTGTAGAAAGAGCCTCTCAGTGCAATAAGAAATTTGTTATTTTCAGATCATATATATGTTAATTCTTCCATGCTCAACATGGAGTTGACATGTGGCACTTAAAAAAATACAAACTGCAATATTTAATAAAATATAATATCAAATCATGCAATATAATGTAAATAGGATTATGAGTAACATGCAGTAAAGCTAATATTRAAATATTTTACTTAAATATTTTTTTGTTATTAATATTTTTTCAAATGCCACATGAYAACTCCATGTTAAGCATTGAAGGAATTACACACACACACACACACACACACACACACACACACACACACACACACACACACACAYATATGACRATTAACATCCATTGAAACCAAAATTGGTCTATCAAACCTTAARAAGGTAAGGGATTACWTCGATTTCTTTAGAATTTTATTTCTATGCTCAAAAAGTATTAAGAGAAGCGATATCCAAGATCACCGTAGTTTTGTTGAGTTAGAAGGTTAGAAAGATTGGCAATGCAACAAATATTTTGAAATTGAAATATAATCTAGATATATGTTGAACATTCTAAGAGAAAGTGATTTTCATATTCAACCCTCTTAATGTCATAAACATGATAGATTCTTTCATCCCATGGCGTTTTGGGAATTGTCCAATGCCCAGTTTCACTATGGAGCTTGTGAAAAATTGTTCTTATCTTAGCAATGTTGATTTTATTCTTTACACTAATCCGAACATAGAGATACTTTTGATCTTATATATTAGGTTTGCTCCCCTCCTTATAGTATCTTAATTTTATTTTACCCTCTAATTCTTTATCACACCATAATTTCTCCTTAAATTTAGATGTAATAATATTTTTAATATTATGCTTATTTTGCAAAATTATTTCTTCTTTTATTCCCCAATTATTTAACCAAGACTGGACATCTTTATGCCATCCCTTCTTGAGTTGAAGGTGGTTTTGGCCCAAGTTTGAAGTGATTTTGGAGAGCCTCTTGTCTTTCATAATATTTAACTTGTTCTTATACAAATGTACCTGGTCATAGTTGTGCTCTCAATGGTTGAAATGCTCGCTTCTATGAGGAGGATATGACAGGGTGTATTGTTTTTAATTTTGAGATTATAAGTTATAAAATTATTTTGTATTTGATCTATCTTTCTACATGATTCTCTAGAGATATTGCATCTCCAAACTTCACATCCATATAAAATAACTAGAGTAACGAGATTCTCAAAGATGAGTTTCTTTGTATCCCATATCCAAAGGTCTATTGAGTTACAATTGTTTTCAAGACCATAATAATCTTTCTACCATCTATGTACCCTCTTCTCAATGTTATAGTTCTAGTTGAGCTTGTGATGAATATCGATTCCAAGATATGTGTATGAAGGCACCTCCTCCAAGTTGTTGTTGTCATATACAAACGTATCGTAAGTGATATTTTTGGATTTAATTATCATAACTTTTGTTTTATTAGTGTTAATAGTCATACTTGTACTGGAGAAAAAATCTTTTGGGATTCTTATTTGTTTGTCGATATCATAGGGACTCCTTGACATAAGAACAATATCATCAGCATAAATAAGAATAATGATGAATGTACTACTGAGAATTGGGTAGACACAACCTACCTCTTCCAAACAATTTTCTAACTTGTCAATATATATATATATATATATATATATATATATATATATAGATGCCAAAAAGGGAAGGGGAATTGGGGAAACCTTGCTTGACTCCTTTATTACAATCAACTCTTTCGACCATCCCTTATGTTCATAAAATTGGAAATAATGTTCCCATACAGCCTTTGATCCAAGAGGAAATCGGTGGCCACCCACCTATTCCATTGGCCCAAAACAGGGGTTTCCACCTTGGCAGTTTTTCTAAACACTTTGAGTCCTAAACTTATAGGGTTTTTTTTAGGCCTTAAACAACATTTTTTGGGCCCACCATAGTCACACTATGGTATTTAACCAAAGTGTGACAGAAAAATGTGTAGTCCTCGGATATACCTTTCAAATTATCTATTGTGCACCCCAAAAAGAGATCGTATGCAAAAGTTAAACCCTTGGGAAGTTGGCGTAGAAACTTACCCCATCGGGGCCCACATGACTTTTGGTGCTTCATCTTTTGGGCTTAGGGTTTTTTATTTTCTTCATATTAAAAAGGCCTCTAGAGCCTCATTGTAAAACACATCATCATCTTCTTGTGAATGAGTGTAGCCATCACATCTCTTCTCAGAGATAAGTTGCCACCATTCTAGCGAGTCATTCACTCTGTAGTTTTACAGTTTCTATACATCCTCTCATCAATAAAAAAATTGTGCATTACTATATCTCTATGTTTATTGAAATATTTTTGTGTATCTCACAATATCTCTATATATTTCATTGTTATATCTCCACCTTCATTTCGTTATCAAAATAAATCTGAATTAGTGGTATCAGAGCAGGCTACCCCTTTTCGTTTCTTGTGCATGTCCCCGATGAGGTCAGAATATAGAGAGTTAGGTCTCGAGCTAGTTTCCCTTAATGATAATCGCTCTCACCAACCCAAGAATCCTCCCATGGCGAAAGAGAAGAGGAATGAGGGAGTAGAAGATCCCATCAAGTTGTTTCTCACGAAATCCCTCACGCAACAGAGGAACGAGATGTTGGAGAATTTTTCTCAAGTCCTTCAATGATTACCAACAATAACAGGAACGTCTTCATCAAGAAGACACTTTGAATATTCTTACCCATTCAAGGTACAAGTTAATTTCGATATTCCCATATTTCAAGGTCAGATCGATGGGGATGCTTTAGAAAAATGGTTAAATTTGCTAGAAGGTTATTTCTTTTTTCACAATTTTTCCAACAAAGAAAATATCACCTTTGCGCTCCTTAAGGCTCTTCCCCATGTCAAACACTGGTGGGAAACTTACTGGGAGAAAAGCTCCAAAAAGGAGTCTATAATATTTGGGGTTGAGCCCACTTGGGGTTTTTTTATGGATGCGGTCAAGGATCAATATTACCATGTGGGAAAATATGATGACCAGTCCATGAGATGGACCACGCTACATCAAAAATAGGACCAAACAGTGTCATAGTTCAAAAATACATTCCATACCTTGCGCACCAATATGGGTATCAAATACTTTGAGTATCATATGGTTCTAAAATATCATGGGGCTCTACACAGATACATCTAAACCGAAATGAAATTTATGACATTTCATCACTAGGATTCGCTTATAGATATGTTGTCAAAATCGGGCAGAAATTTAAGTAATAGAACAAGAGGGAATTTGGGTCTACAAATCCGTAACAACCAAAGTATGGTAAATACATCCCTAACTCATAGAGCATTCAACCTGAAGACATCCATTCCAAGCCACAAGAAAATAAGGGTAACAGTAAGAGGAAGAAGGACACTTGGAAGTGGTGCGACTTCCACAAAATCCCTTGGCACAACACTGATGAATGTCGCTCGAAACAGTCATTGGCGGTTGAGCTCAAATAACAGAGCATCAAAAGTGAAGGAAAATTAAACCATTATAGCCTTGACCCAACACCCTTTTGTCCATCAGAAGATGATCAACAAGATTGTAGAAGAGGGCCAAGATATTCCTACTGTACCTATTGGGGTGCCTCCACACTACCCAGTAAAATCAAGTTATGGTAAATCCCTTCATGTTCCTCATGTTTCATCTTCACTAAAAGAGACCTCCCACACCCTGGTAGATCATGCAACCATATTGGTTCATAACAACCTTCAACAAGATAAGTGGGGCAGCTTCTTCAACAAGGGAAGCAACTCACTAAGGTCTAGATTCAGCAAAGCTTCCCCAGGAACCTAACGCAATGGAGAACATGCTTCCTAAGGAGTGAGGATTGATCCAAGTGGAAATCGGTGGCCACCCACCTATTCCACTGGCTCAAAATAGAGGCTTCCACCTTGGCATTTGTTTTGCAACACTTTGATCCCTAAACTTTTGAGGTTGTTTTGAGACCCTAAACAGCATTTTCTAGGCCCGCCACAGTCACACTATATGAATTATCTAGATTGTGATGGAAAAATGTGTATTCCTTGAATAGACCTTTCAAAGTAGCTATTGTGCACTCCAAATGGAGATCACATGCAAAATTTGTGCCCTTGGGAAGTTGGCGTACCAACTTACCCCATCAGGGCCCACATGACTTTTGGTGCTTCATCTTCCAGTGTTAGGGTTTTGGATTTTCTTTATGTTAAAAAGGCCTCTAGAGCCTCATTGTAAAAAATATCATCATCTTCTTATGAATGAGCATATACATCACATCTCTTCTCAGAGATAAGTTTCCACCATTCTAGCGAGTCATTCACTCTGTAATTTTACATTTTATGTACATTCTCTCATTAATAAAAATTGTGCGTTACTGTATCTTTGTGTTTACTGCAATATTTCTTTGTATCTTTCAATATATATTTATATTTCATTGTTATATCTCCTCTTTCATTTTTTTCTCAAAATGAATCTAGATCATTTGTATCAAATCAAGATACTCTTTTATGTTTCTTGTGCATGCCTCTGACGAGGTTAGAATATAGAGAGTTGGGTCTCGTGCTAGTTTCCCTTGAGGATAACCACTTGTTGAGGAAAAGATATGAAATGATCTTACTCAAGCATTTTCAGAATCTTCTTGGCTAAATCAAAATAGACGGGAATGTCACCCTATGTTTATAGCCATCAAAAATAAAATCCTAACTCACAAGTATTGATTACAAGTGATTAGGCTAGTCTTTTTTACAAATAAAAACTTGCTGGAAAATTCATTTTAATGTGATTTTCTGAATATAATAGTTGCTGAAATAAATGAAGAGACAAAAGTAAAGACACCAAGATGATAATAAAGACAGATGAGACATAAAGAGAAATCATTTATTTCATTACAATTCACCAAAGAGTCATTTTTTTTACAAAATTTCATGCAGAAACTTCGGACCAAAGTCAAAATTAGACATCCCCGATGGAACATACAAAAGGGCCTTCGACAGAAAATCAAAACTGAAATCTAAAATATGGATCATCTTTCCATAGATTGTTTCCCACTCGACTCTGCACAAAAGTCTTTATTAGTCATGAAAACTAATTCACAAACAGACAATTCTACACAGACTATCAAAGAAAGATCAACACCTCTGAAAAAAAAGTGTCTAAATGATGTAATTCAGCCCTGAATATTGTTGTCTACAATAAGACCCTGCTATCATAAAAAATAATTAGGCTTGTGATAAATTAAGGAATGAATGAAAATTGAACTATCTCAACATAAACTCAAAGAGAAAACCTTAATATATTTCTCCTTCTATCCTCCTCATGTTCCTCCCTTTCCTTTTTCCTTTAAGGAAATTAGAATTGGTTGAAGTAGTTGAACTACCTCATTAGTTAAGTTAACTAAAACCTCAACCAACTTTTTAGTTAAGGGGGAAAAGTAATAAATCATAATAAGGGTTTTAAATAAATAATAACTAGTAGGTGGGACCCCTTGTGACTCCCTTTAGTTGTTAACAATCATAACATAACTAGTTAATTAAACAAAACACCCCTCCTTGTGACTCCCATCATCACATTCATATTTGACAATTATCACAGTGATATTTGAAATCACTTTCAAAATACATTACCAATATATCCAAAAAACATGTTGTCCAAAAATCTGAAGTCAATTGTTCTCATCAATAGACAAATAAATAAAACTTAAGATCCATATTTCCCATTCTGTGAGGCAATCTTTTCTTTGTTACTTCTATCACTTTTTAAACCCTCTAAATTTTCCTTAGGCTGTGTGGAGCCTTTAGGCCTAATCTCGCTGATCACATGAGAGAAACTATCCCTCCATTGCATGTGGGAGGACACTGATTTATCATAATCATTTGAAGGTGAGAAAGGAGCAGTAGTGGCTTTTCCTTTGATAGGGGCATAGTGGGCCTCAGTCTTCAGCCTTTTATTTGAATAGCGCATTCTTGTATGCATAATTGATTATAAAATAGTTCCCTTAACCACCATACATGAAAACTCCTTCAAAATATGAAATAGACTTTGACTCAGCAACATATCAGACTCATGCAATCCAATCCATACAAATTGTTTAACTATTGTATATGAGTAGGGGGTGAACAAAAGGTCATGGGATATGTGAGGGGTTTGTATTCAGAGAAAAATGATAAAATGAGAGGGAAAATAATTATACTTACTGCTCAAAGACAACAACAATCAACTGTAATATAAATCCAAGAATATATCATTGTGTTCCAACCAAGAAACTACGATTTCAAACTGTTTCAAAATAGAATTCTCTTAACTATAATTAAATTTTAAGAATAGGGAGTGAAAAATGGACGTGGGAAGGCGAGGGGGTTGTAATTAGCGATAAGAGAAATAATGGTAGGGAAAGAGAGTGGGTATTGTTCACAAAATTAATTAAGTAATCCATAAAATCATTCCATATCAACGTAAAAGATACAACACCAACTAAAATGATCATTGTGCCAAAAGAACAACTATTTTGTAAAACTTAAACAATTCTTGTGCACTAACTTCTTCATTGTTCGCAGTCAATCTGCAACACAGTGTCATTAAAACAAGACAGTATGCATTCTATAGCAACCTGTGGAGGAGTTATGTGCTTCTCATTTATCCATTTAATATTTTAAAGAAATTCTCAAATGAATAAACAAACACTTAATTCCACTATGTTCAACATCAAAAATCAACCACCTTTCATCAACACAAACACAAAAAGCATGCCCGATTTTGTCCCTCAATTCCATCTAATAATCAAATTGTAATGAGACCATACTACCACTGCACCCATGCCTATCTCTGTTAAGATGTATGATATTCATTAAACATACATAATAGACAGTCAAACAAAATGATCCATATTTTCATTGCAAACATCTTGACTTGTCATTAAACACACAGACAATAATCGCCATTACCATTCATACGACACTGTGGGGTACCCAGACCACTCAACAAAACGTGAGATCATTTATGTGACTGACATGACTAACCATTTTGAGTATGAACATCCACAATGTTGGGTTATCAATCCAATACAACGAGGCAGCAACAGTATGCCCAATCTCGTCTCACAAACTGATATAAAAAAAACCATCTTTAAAAAATCGTGACCCTCTCTGAAGGTGCAATCAAAATAATACCCATAACATATACAGTGGATGGCCATGCCATGATTACCATGATTGAAATAGTCCCATTCGACAATTTAAACACCAGTCACAACAATCATTAGCTCAACTTATCATGTTGTAGGAATGCCACACATACCCACGCATCATGCACGAAGTAATGTTGTGACTTAATCAATTAAAAATAGTGTTGGGTTATCAATTCAATAATCACAATGTAAAAGATAGTGACTGTGTATTTGATTTATCCAATCATCCAATTAACCATGTTTAGCTTATCCATTCAATTATAATAACAAATGCAATAACTAGATACCAAAACCAACACCATTGTCAACATAATCAACGGGGCGAGCCAGTAATAAAACTCTGTCGACAATACACCACCAATCCATAACAACCAAAAGTATACCCGACAGGCCATAACGGTCCCCTCTATCAACACTCGGGCTTGAAAAATCAAGGGTTTTCTCTGTGGACCAACACAAGGAGACTAGATTCGACTCCTCTCATTGGTGAAAACCTCTGAGACTAACGATGCACATGCAAGGTATAACCCTCATGGCTCTCCCAGCCAACTAACTAAAAACGCTGAGATGAAACAGATCCGAGAAGAAGCAATATAACCCATTGCACGACCATTATTAGCATGAACAACCCAATACCCAAGTGAACAATGTGCAATGAAACAAGGCGTTTCCAACCCATTAAACCCCATAAAAGCCAAAGATTGGGTATGGTGATACAAATGAATGAAGACAACTATGGGTGACTTCAAACATTATCGCAGTGAAAAACACCAACGATTCATTCCAAAAAAATATCACAAATTTACACAGTTTCCATACTTAAGGAAAGAAAAAACCCATACATCTGAGCCAATATCTATTTCATAACCAGAGCAAATTCATGGATGGCCAAAAGACATACTTGTAACCAAGAGCACCTTAAAAACGTGATCTTGGTTGAGCGATTCTTCCTCTGCTTGAAAGTATGAGTCTAACCACAACAAAGTGCAGTCAAACAATAGCCAAACTAGGGTGGCATCCGGTGGAAGGAGTAGCAGTGACGTGCAGTAAATGCACGTCACCTCCATCCCCACTCATTCAATTTCTTAGTACACGCCAACCATCTTTTCATTAACACATTCAATTAAACCATGCATCCATCACTTTGTCAAACGCACCACCCACATCACATCTTACCATTTCCAACTACACAATAATGCATATCAACCATATTTTCATATAACTCCATAGATCGCATAGCTATTAATTTTTTAGCTAGGGTTACAATGATCATTTAAATTTCAATGCATGTAGCATAAGAGCATAGTTTGACTCTTCCTTTTGCATTTTGTTTAGGTTGCTTTTATTTCTTTTCAATTGCTCTTATGTATTTTTGCTAACATGTTTATTGTGCAAGTGTCACGATAAGGAATCCATGAACATATAGCAATGATAACAATGGATGACATAGGCCATCATAACATGAAATTAGAGCCTATAGTAGCAAAAACAACACATAACATGCCTTGTCCATCACTAATAAAACCATGACTTCATCAACCATGTAGAACTCTATAAGCAGTGTCAAACAACAGCATAACATGAAATAAGATCATATCTAATTTCCCAATCTACAAGGGGATCCCACCTACTAGTATTATATATCTTGTTAGCTTATAATAATAGGCTTTTAGCAATACTTTACAGGAAAAAAACCTCATTACAATTTTAATCATCAACAAACTAGCGAATCCACAAGGAAATTTGTTTCGAACAGATTTAGAACTCGGAAATCATGGTTTCGCAGACCAAGAACAATAGATTAAGAAGATATAACCAGAATGATTATGAAACAAGGGGAAGTGAGGGGATTTAATGGGAAAATGACCAGGAATTTGGGAATAACTTATGAAAAATGTTAAGTATGAAGGGGTTTATCCCTGTATGCATAATCATTCAATCCATATTTTTATCTTTACTTCAAGGAGAAAAATTAATGGACTTGCTCTTTTATTTCTCAAATGGATGAAAAAATGAAAAGAAGAAGAAGGAGATAACCAATCTCTTTATAAGACAACAGTGAAAGCAGATAAAAATTTCAAGTATGCCTTCAGGGGAAACATCATAACAGTTATGTAAGCTTGATTGTTATCGACTAACAATATCTCGCGGGAGTACCACTGTGGCAGAACTGATCCAACATCCTATTTTTGACCAAAATCAATTAAAAATATCACAAAACATTAGAAATCCTTACAGAATAAAGTTGCCAAAAATTAAAACGGCATAAATAAAAATAACAAAAATGTAAAACCAGTAGGAAATGCTTAAAATAGAAAGAAAAATCATACTACTCTAAAGCAGAAAAGAAAAATAGCAGAAAATTGAAAGCAAAGATAAACTACTAATCTATAGAGAACCCAAACAACGTTAAAACTTTTCAAGTTGGTTCCACATAATGATTCAAGTGAGAACCGTTAGTGTTGTAGGAAAACAATTGTTCTTGTAAATATTTTAAAATACAAGAGTTGTTACCTATGACAAAAACGATCTTGAAAGGACCCAACCATAATTTTTGAAATTTTGAATGTCTTCCCCTATCAGCGTGAGTTGAATCCCATAGCAATACCTTTTCATAGACTTTAAACTTGACAGTCTTGACACTCTTGTTGAAATACTTCTTAATTGTTTGTTGTATCCTATTAATATTATCCAAAGCAAACATCATTTTCTCTTCCAAAGCTAGGAGTATGTTTATCCTTTGTGAAATATCAGAAAATTTAATTATTTGATCTGTAGCATCAAAATTAAGGAAGAAAGTTCCAACTCGGTAGGAAAGAGGGCTTCTTGACCATAGACAAGATGAAAAGGGGTGCAACTAGTGGTTACCTTGGTGGTAGTTCGATCTGCCCAAAGGGTGTAAGTTAGGAGAGTGTGTCATTGACGAGGCTTATCTTCAATGAGCCTTTCCATTTCCTTGGGGATAATAAGATGATGAGGTGAAATTTTTAACCCCCGGCTTGGCTAAAAATTGGCTCACCTTAGCATAAATGAAAGCGGGACCATTGTTTGTAATAACTTCCAATGGAAGACCAAATCTGGAAAAAATGTTATTTTCAAGGAAAGAAATCACATGATCATTTGTTGAGTGCTTAAGTGGGACAACTTCAACCCATTTTGTAAAATAGTCTGTGGTTGTCAAGATAAAAACTTGTCCAAGTGAAGAAGGAGGATTAATAGGACCAATAAAATCCAATCCCCACTTTGAAAAGGGGAAGTCTAGTAGGACAGGTTGTAATGGCATGGATGAAAGGCATTCCTTCCAAGAAAATTGTTGGAACTTGTCACAAGATCTCGAAAAAACATAAGAGTCATGAAATATTGAAGACCAATAATATCCTTTTCTAATGATTTTGAAAGCAGTGATTTTAGTAGAAAAATGACCTCCTATATGAATGACAGAATTTGAAGAGCCATGAGTTTCTTGCAACAGTTTATGTGCATCTTTAGTTTTTACACATCTAAGAAACACACCATCAGCAGACCTTCGAAACAAGTCTCCTATAATGAAGTATCTTGTGGATTCAAGACGGAGCCTTCTTCTCTAATGAGTGTCTAAAATTTCTAGACATCTTTTTTTTTGTAAGTAGTAAATTAAATTCTTGTACCAAGGATTTTTAGATACTAGAAGGACCTGGTTATCAATGTAAAAGAGATCTGAAAGGTAACTATCCTCTTCATCAATTTATTCATTATTCTATGCATGTTGAGCTAAGTGAAGGGCTAAGTCACTTCCCTTGATAGTGGTAGAAGTCACGATATTCAAATCATGCTCTTGGATCTTGGCAAGCCAATGTGAAAGCTTCCCTGAAAGATAAGTCTATGAGAGAAAAAAATTGACAGTTGGTAAAGGGACTTTTACCAATGAATTCTTACCTAAGATGAAGTGGCGAAACTTCTCAACAGCTTTAACAAGACCAAAAGCATGTTTATCAATAAAAGAATATTTAAATTCATCATCAGAAAAACTTTGACTTGTGTAAGCCATTGGTTTTTCATTCCCTTGGCCATCATTTTTCATGAGGACAGCAGAAATTGCTTCCTCTGTGGCATTAGTATATATCGTGAATTCCTTCTCAAAATCTAGCTTTTCCAACACCAGTGCAGAACTGATTACTTTCTTAATCCCTTCAAAATCATTTTCGACATCATCTGTCCAAGAAAAAGAGCGATCTTGCTTAAGCAAATTATGAATTGGTTTGACCATCACAACAAAATCTGGAACAAACCTACAGACAAAGTTAATAACCCCCATAAAATCTTGAACATCCTTCTTGGAAGTGGGAGCAGACAGATTAAGGATAGAAGCAATCCTTTCATGATCAATTTGTATTCCTTAATTGGAGACAATGTGTCCAAGGAGCTTTCCCTTGGTAACTCCAAAAATGGACTTGGAAGGATTTAGAGAAATGCCAAATTTCCTACATCGCATGAGAACTTTTCTCAGATGACCAAAATGATATGATCAGATTTTAGAATATATTGTTAAGTCATCAGGGTAGATATGAATGATCTTACCGATCAAATCATCAAAATCCAATTGCATGGCTCTTTGAAAGGTGGAACATGCATTAGATAAGACGAAAGGAATACGTTCATAAGAAAAGGTACCCCAACGAGTAATAAAGGTGGTTTTTTATTTATCTACCCCTTTAACCTTGATTTGATTATAACCAAAAAAACCTTCAAGTAAGGACATCATTTGTGACCCTGCAACTTGTTGCAAAAGCATTTCCATGTTAGGGAGATGGAAGTGATCTTTTATACTAGCTTAATTTAATGCACGAAAGTCAATGCATAATCTGATCTGACAAGTTGTTTTCCGAACAGGAACCAAATTTGAAACCCATTCAAAATACTTGACCAGAAAGATGATTCCAACCTTCAAGAGTTTTTCCAACTACTTTCGAATAGTTGCTTCTAGCGTAGGGTTAATAGGTCTTTTTTTTTTCCTAACTGGTTTTATGCCTTCATTAATGGGGATGGCATGTTGTATAAGACCAGGATCAAAACCATGAATATCCTCATAAGACCAAGCAAAAACGTCTTGAAATTCACCAAGTATCTTGGCAAACTTCATTTTCTCTTCATCTGAACATTTGGCGCATATTTTAACATTCTTTGGAGTCTCGGGTGTCCCAATGTTCAAGGAGATGGTTTCACCCACCTTCCTTTTCGACTCCTCTTCTTTATGTTTCTCCTTGTTGCCTACATCACTCGAAGAAAATGAGCTCTCTAGAGGAGTCAAGCCTTTAGGAATATTTTTATCTTCTATGGATATAATTTCCTTAGGGTTAAAAGGTTCATTTTGAATGAAATCACAAATGCTCTCATCGTTAGGGAAGACCTGCCAAGATTCTATATTGTCAGGGATATGTGGACAATATAGAGATTGAAAGGTACAATCAGGTATGTGTGGCAGAAGCTATCGATTAGGGGAGGCTGCAAAAACAGCTAACTGATCTGCCATTGAGTTTAACTCCCTCTTGAAATGAGTGATGTTGAAAGGTTCAAGATAAGCACCCAAACAGTTTGGGTGTATCGTTTCATCAACTTGTTTCTAAGAGAGTAAATTTTACGTAAAAGATTCACAACAAGCTTAGAATCCACAAAAACTGAAAGGTGACCACAGCCAATATTATAGGCATTCTCAATGCCCAATAACAAAGATTCGAATTCGGTGACATTGTTTGAGCAAGAAAACTCCAACCTATAAGAAAAGTTATGGATTTTTCCTACATGAGAAATCAAGATAAAGCCATCTTTGTTACATTCATTAGAGAATGAACCATCAAAGTGCATGTGCTACATACCATCATCTAAATCAATTTGTTCCAAGGGATTGTTATCTTCCTCAGAAAAGATGGAATACACTCCCAGGTCCTCTTCTATATAGTTTACATTAGGCTATGGGACACTCTCTATGTAAGGTGATATCCTCCCCTCTCTAAGGACTATAATGTTTTTACCGTTCTGAGGAATGGATAAATGTGTTTCGTCGAGTGAGAGGTATCCACCTATTAAGTCTTTCCAATATATTCCCAAGATGATTGAGTAATTTCTCACTGGCATATCAATTACCTGAATATTGAGGTTTGTCCTTATTTCAGGATGAGCGCACAAAACTAAGGTCACATATTTAATCTCTCCTATGGTTTTTTATTGTAGACTATTATAGGAGAGCATGCTTCTAGTGTTTTCATTTGTACAAGACAAACCTATCTCTTCCATAATAATCTTTGACATCACGCTTGGGCATGAACTTCCATCAATGAGGCAACAATGGGCAATCTTATCCATAATCTTTATAGAAATATAAAAAGGGGGATTTTTTATAGGGTATCTAAAGTTATGTACACCTACTTTATTTACAAATGAATCCTCCTCATTTACCTCTTCAAAGAGGTTGGCTACAACGGAAGCTTTCCCTTCCATGAATTGTTTCAGATGCATTTGTTGTTCATGGATGACAAACATGTCCAAAAGGGTTGCATCTGCTTTGATGTTGGCCAACTGACTCAAGATATTGTATTTGGAAGAGGGAAGAGGAGAGCTTATTCCTTGACTATCAGGAACCTTAGGAACCTGAATAGTAGCAGCGGGTGAGGATGATCTCGGGCTAGAAGAATTGCGGAGAGGATCAAATTTTCCCTTGGGAGTATAGGTTTTGTTCCTAGTATTGATGATCATGACATCTTCTGGCTCTGTAAAATCTAAGAAAACGGTAGTAGTTTATGGTATTTTACCAAAGATCTTATCTCTGGCACTCTTCCTCACCTCACCTGTGGCTTCCTTGTGGTGTTCCTCGCAAAAGTTACACCAGCTTCGAGGCAATATAGCTTGAGGCTGAAAATTGTTTTCAATTGGATTTCTAAAGGGGGGTGCGGAAGAGGATGATGCTCTAGGGGTGAGAGGTGAGACAGTGCCCTTTCGCTCAAATTCCATCATACGATTGTTCATATCTTGTACTAGTTGTAAGAGGGTGGACATGTTTGTCTATCTATCTGATTCACCTTGGGGAAGACCTGTTCTTTCAAGTTGTTCTTCATACTCTGAACAAGTATGCAGAGCAGAACCGAGATTATCAATGGATTTTTCCTCAAGCCTATGACGGTATGGGGAAGGTAATGCATTGTAGTAATGCATGAAGGCGGTTTGGTTCTGAGGTCGAATGAATTCAAGGATCTGATTGTATAGATTATTGAAACGCAAGTTGAAGGACTTGATGATATCACCATCCTTATAGGTGACGTTATTATATTCCCGTAACTTCTCGGCTGGGATTTTAGATTGCCCATAAGTGGATCTAAACCAATAGATTAACTCCTCCCAAGTAGACAGAATCTTAGGAGCGAGGTCAAATAAATTGGTTGTAGCCTATCCTTCCAAGGAATTGACGAATAAGCACATGCAAGTATCATTCTCATTGGCTCCTATGTTATGACAAGCATTAGAAAATGCCACCAGGTGTTCATTTGTAGTGACAGTGTTATTTCCCGAGAACTTAGGAAGATTCTCCTTGAACTTAGGAAGTGAACGAGTAGCAGGTGCTAAGTTAAGAGGAGAGGACACATGCCATGGTGTGGTTGTGGCATCTTCTTCAAAATAAAAATACTCATACTTTTTAATGACTTTGGTGGGATTTGTGGTAGATTGGACAAGGATATGGTGGTAATATAAGCTACCAGTCACTGACGAAGATGAATCCTAAGAAGAGGAATCACTTCCCGTACCACCAGAGCCACCACTAGATGTCATATTTTGGATGATAGATGAGGAAAAGAAAGATGAACTGGATAAATCAGACAAAGTTCTCCTTAGAACACTTTGTTGGGCGGATAACACAATGTTCCTTCTTCCTATTTTAGAAATAGGATTAATTATGGGTGATAAGCCTCTTCTTCTCCTAGAGACATGGGAGTCTAACGACATGAAATAAAGGCCAAAACTGTAGGAAAAAGAAGTTTATTGTTGATTTCTAGGTTCTCTACGTCTAGTTTCCCAACGTTCTTGGGCACTAATATCCCGTTCAATTGTTGCCCATGAATGATTAAGTTCATCACGGGTATTGGAAATGTCTAAAATGGTGTTAAACAAGTTCAAAGAAATGTTGGTTTGATCTTGAAGACCGGGCTCAATATTGGGATGCCTTGTGATAGTCACAGTCATTAAGAAATAAAACAGTCAAAGAATCAATATCAGAAAAAGATGTATCAATGAAAATCGAGTATAAAAATTAATCAGAGAGATATTGAAGATCTCCCCAGTATGGTCACCAAATAAATGTTGAGGAAAAGATAAGAAATGGTCTTACTCAAGCATTTGACGGGAGTGTCACACTATGTTTATAGCCATCAAAAATAAAATCCTAACTCACAAGTATTGATTACAAGTGCTTAGGCTAGTCTTTTTTACAAATAAAAGCTTGTTGGAAAATTCATTTTAATGTGATTTTCTTAATATAATAGTTTTTGAAATAAATGTAGAGACAGAAGTAAAGACACCAAGATGATAATCAAGATAGGCGAGACATAAAGAAATCCTTTATTTCATTCCAATTCACCAAAGAGTCATTCTTTTTACAAAATTTCATGCAGAAATTTTGGACCAAAGTCAAACTTAGACATCCCCGATGGAACATACAAAAGGACCTCTAACAGAAAATCAAAACTGAAATCTAAAAGTTGGATTAGCTTGCCATATATTGCTTCCCACTCGACTCTGCACAATATCCTTTGTCATTCATGAAATTAATTCACAAACAGACAAGTCTACATAAATTATAAAAGATAGATCAACACCTTTGAAAAACAAGTGTATGAATGATGTAATTCAGCCCTAAATCTTGTTATCTATAATTAGACCCTGCTATCATAAAAAAAGAATTAGTCTTGTGATAAATTAAGGAATGAATGAAAACTGAACTATCTCAACATAAACTCAAAGAGAAAACATTAGTATGCTTCTCATTATATCCTCCTCTTGTTCCTCCCTTTCCTTTTGCCTTTAAGAAAATTAGAATTGGTTGAAGTAGTTGAACTACCTCATTAGTTAAGTTAACTAAAAACTCAACCAACTTTTTAGTTAAGGGAGAAAAGAAGTAAATCATAATAAGGGTTTTAAATAAATAATAACTAGTAGGTGGGACCCCTTGTGATTCCCTTTAGTTGTTAACAATCATAGCATAACTAGTTAATTAAACAAAACACCCATCCTTGTGACTCCCATGATCACATTCATATTTGACAATTATCACATTGATATTTGAAATCATTTTCAAAATACATTACCAATATATCCAAAAAACTTGTTGTCCAAAAATATGAAGTCAATTTTTCTCACCAATAGACAAATAAATAAAACTTAAAATCCATATTTCCCAGTCTGTGAGGTGATCTTTCCTTTGTTACTGCTATCACCTTTTAAACCCTCTGAATTTTCCTTAGGTTGTGTGGAGCCTTTAGGCCTAATCTTGCTAATCACATGAGAGAAATCATCCCTCCATTGCATGCAAGAGGACATTGATTTATCATAATCATTTGAAGGTGAGAAAGGGGAAGTAGTGGCTTTTCCTTTAACATGGGCATAGTGGGCCTCGGTCTTTAGCCTTTTATTTGAATAGCTCATTCTTGTATTCATAATTGATTAGAAAATATTTCCCTTAACCAACATACATGACAACTCCTTCAAAATATGAAATAGACTTTGGCTCAACAACATATCACACTCATGCAATCCAATCCATACAAATTGTTTAACTATTGTAGATGAGCAGGGGGTGAAAAAAAGGTCATGCGATATGCGAGGGGTTTGTATTGAGCGAAAAATGATCAAATGAGAGGGAAAATAATTATGGTTACTGCTCAAAGACAACAACAATCAATTGTAATGTAAATCCAAGAATATATCACTGTGCTCCAACCAAGAAACTACGATTTCAAACTGTTTCAAAATAGAATTCTCTTACCTGTAATTAAGTTTTAAGAATAGGGAGTGAAAAATGGACGTGGGAAGGCGAGGGGGTTGTAATTAGCGAAAAGCGAAATAATCGTATGGAAAGAGAGCGGGTGTTGTTCATAAAATTAATTAAGGAATCCATAAAATCATTCCATATCAACATAAAAGATCCAACACCAACCAAATGATCATTGTGCCAAAAGAACAACTACTATGTAAAACTTAAACAATTCTTGTGCACTAACTTGCTCAATATTCACAGTCAATATGCAACACAGTGTCATTAAAACAAGATAGTATGCATTCCAAAACAACCTGTAGAGGAGTTTTGTTCTTCTCATTTATCCATTTAATATTTTAAATCAAATCCTAAATGAATAGATAGTCACTTAATTCCACTCTGTTCAGCATCAAAAATCAACCACCTTTCATCAACACAAACACAAAAAGCATGCCCAATTTTATCCTTCAAATCCATCTAACAATCAAGTTGTAATGAGACCATACTGCCACTGCACCCGTGCATATCTCTATTAAGATGTATGATATTCATTAAACATACATAATAGACAGTCAAACACAACGATCCATATTTTCATTGCAAACATCTTGATTTTCCATTAAAAAAACAGACAACAATCGCCATTACCATTCATACGACACTGTGGGGTACCCAGACCACTCAACGAAATGTGAGATCATTTATGTGACTAACATGACTAACTATTTTGAGTATGAACATCCACAATGATGGGTTATCAATCTAATACAACGATGCAACTACAGTATGCCTGATCTCGTCTCACAAACTGATATAAAAAAAAAAAAACATTTTTAAAAACCTGTGACCCTCTCTAAAGGTGCAATCAAAATAATACCCATAACATATACAGTGGATGGCCATGCCATGATTACCACGATTTCAATAGTCCCATTCTACAATTTAAGCACCATTCATGACAATCATTAACTCAACTTATCATGTTGTAGGAATGCCACACATACCCACGCATCACGCACGAAGCAGTGTTGCAACTTAATCAATTAAAAAAAGTGATGGGTTATCAATTCAATAATCATAATTTAAAAGACAGTGACTATGTATTTGATTTAGCCAATAATCCAATTAACCATTATGAGGTTATCCATTCAATTATAATAACAAATACAGTGACTAGATACCAAAACCAACACCATTGTCAACATAATCAACAGGGCGAGCCAGTGATCAAACTTTGTCCACAATATACCAACAATCCATAAAAACCAACAGTATGCCTGAGAGGCCATAACGGTCCCCTCTATCAACACTCGAGCTTGAGAAATGAATTTTTTGCTCTTTGGACCAACATAGGGATACTAGAGTCAACTCCTCTCATCGGTGAAAACATCTAAGACCAACGGTGCACATGTAAGGTATAACCCGTGTGGCTCTCCCAGCCAACCAACTAACAACGTTGAGATGAAATAGATCCAAGAAGAAGCAATATAACCCACTACGCAACCATTAGTAGCATGAACAACACAATACCCAAGTGAACAATGTGCAGTGACACAAGGCTCTTCCAACCCATTAAACCCCATAAAATCCAAAGACTGGGTATGGTGATACAAATGCATGAAGATAGCCAGCCACTCAAGACCAAATGAAACCCTCCAAATAAACCCATAAAGGATGACAAAGAGCGTTTATGGATGCTAACACTCAGAATGACCAATAACACTGTGACTTCAAACATTATCGTAGTGAAAACCACCAACGATTCATTCCAAAAAAATATCACAAATTTACACAGTTTCCATACTTAAGGAAAGCACAAACCCATAAATCTGAGCTGATATATATTTCATAACCAGAGAAAATTCATGGATGGCAAAAAAACATACCTGTAACCAAGAGCACCTTAAAAACGCAAGCTTGGCCGAGCGATTCTTCCTCTGCTTGAAAGTCGGATCCTAACCAAGGAAAAGCATAGTCAAACAATAGCCAAACTAGGGTGGAGGCCGGTGGAAGGAGTAGGAGTGACGTGTAGTAAATTCATGTCACCTCCATCCCCACTCATTCAATTCCTTAGTACACGCCAGCCAACTTCTCATTAACACATTCAATTAAACCATACATCCATCACTTTGTCAAATGCGCCACCCACATCACATCTTACCATTTCCAACTATACAATAATGCATATCAACCATGTTTTCATATAACTCCATAAACCGCATAGCTATTAATTTGTTAGCTAGGGTTACAACGATCATTTAAATTTCAATGCATGTAGCATAAGAGCATAGTTCGACTCTTCCTTTTGCATTTTGTTTAGGTTTCTTTTATTTCTTTTCAATTTATCTTATGTATTGTTGCTAATATGTTTATTGTGTAGGTGTCACAGTGAGGAATCCATGAAAAAATAGCAATGATAACAATGGATGACATAGGCCATCGTAACATGAAATTAGAGCCTAGAGCAGCAGAAACAACACATAACATGCCTTATCCATCGCTAATAAAACCACAACTTCATCAACCATGTAGAACTCTGTAAGCAGTGTCGAACAGTAGCATAACATGAAATAAGATCAGATCTAATTTCCCAATCTACAATGGGGTCCCACCTACTAGTATTATATATCTTGTTAGCTTATAATAATAGGCTTTTAGCAATACTTTACGAGGAAAAAACCTTGTTGTGATTTTAATCGTCAACACCACTCTCTCCATCCCAAGCATCCTCCCATGGCTAAATAGAAGAGGAATGAGGGAGTAGAATATCCCATCAAGTTTTTGCTCGCAGAATCCCTCACGCAACAAAGGAACGAGATTTTGGAGAAATTTTCTCAAATCCTTCAATGTTTTCTAACAATAACAGACGTGTCTTCATCAAGAAGTCACTTGGGAGACACTACCCCATTCAAGGTATAAGTTAATTTTTATATTCTTGTATTTGAAGGTCAGATCGATGTGGATTCTTTGGAAAAATGGTAAAAATTTTAGTAGGTTATTTCTATGTTCACAATTTTTCCGATAGAGAAAAGATCACCTTTGCACTCCTTAAGGATCTTCCTCGTGTTAAACAATGGTGGGAAACTTATTGGGAGCAAAGTTCCACAAAGGAGTCTAGAATATTTGGGGTCGATCCCACTTGGTATTTTTTATGGATGTGGTCAAGGAGCAATATTACCTTGTGGGATACTATGATGATCAGTACATGAGATGGGCCATACTCATGCATCAAAAGCAGGACCAAAAAGTGTCAGAGTTCAAAATACCTTCCATACCTTGTGCACCAATACGAGTATCAAAGACTCTGAGCAAAATTTTGTTCTAAAATACTGTGGGGCTCTACATAGATGCATCCAAACCAAAAAGAAATTTCTGAACATTTCATAACTGGGAGTCGCTTACAGATATGTTGTCAAAATTGAGAAGAAATTTAAGCAAGACAACAAGTGGGAATTTGAGTCTGAAAATCTGCAACAACCAAAGTATGGTAAAGGCATCCCTAACTCATAGAGTAGTAAACCTCAAGACAACTGGTCCAAGCCACAGTAAAATAAGGGTAATGTAAAAATGAAGAAGGACATTGGGAAGTGATGTGACTTAAACAAAATACCTTGGCACAACACCATTGAATGTCGCTCGAAACAGTCATTGGTGGTTGAGCTCAACGAAATAGAGTTGAGCCCCGAATCGGAATCTGATTCAGATAATAATAAAATGAGATAGATAATTGATTCAGAACCCATTACTAATGTCATGACTACAACAATCCAACCAGGAGAACCAAAGGATCCTGAGGAGGGGGAGTGACTTTTCCATTCACAGATGTGGGTGAAGGGGACGTCGTTGCATTTTACTGTTCATAGCATAAGCCAAAAGAAACTCATCTCAGCAGAGGTCGTCAAGTAGTTGGATTTTTTGACAACACTACACCCATAGCCATACAACATTGGATGGCTTCGCCAGGGATGAGATATTTGTGTCACCTAGTAGTGTCTCCTATTATATGGCATAAATCCCTTCAAGAATGAGGTATTGTGTGATGTTTCCCCACTAGAAGTCTGTGATGTTTTGTTAGGCCAACCATATATGTGGAGGCTTCATGTTCATTATGAGTCTCAACCCTATAGTGTCATTGTTACTCTGGGGGGTCAACCCTACAGGATACCATAGGTAGTTCCAACTACCGTACCAACAAAATAGTGTCACAAAGTAAACTCTCATACCACAAAGTTTATCCTCTTCATAACCTAGTCAGAAGAGAAGGGAAATTAAACCACTGTAGCCTCATCCTAAGACCCTTATGTCCAGCAGAAGCAGATTAAAAATATTGTAGAAGAGCGCTAAGATATCCCTATTTCACCTATGGGGGTGCCTCCACACTACCTAGTCAAATCAAGTTATGATAAATCCACTCATGTTCCTAATTCTGCATCTTCACCGACAGATTCCTCCCACACTTTTGAAGATCATGCATCCAGATTGGTTCATAACAACCTTCAACAAGCTAAGCGGGGCAGCTTCTTCAGCAAGGCAAGCAACTCACTAAGGTCCAAATTCAACAAAATCTTCCCCGAGGACCTAACACAATGGGGACCATTTCTTCCTAAAGGGGGAGGATTGATACAGGCAGAAATCAGTGGCCACCCACCTATTCCATTGGCTCAAAACAAGGGTTTCCACCTTGGATTTGTTCTGCAACACGTTGAGTCCTAAACTTACGGGGTTGTTTTGAGGCCCTAAACAATGTTTTATTAGCCATCCATAGTCATTTTGTAGGAATTATCCAAAGTGTGATGGAAAAATGTCTATTCCTCAAATAGACCTTTCAAACTAGATATCTTGTGCCCAAAATGGAGATCGTATGCAAACGTTACACCCTTGGGAAGTTGACGTACCAACTTACCCCATCGGTGCCCACATGATTTTTGGCGCTTCATCTTCTAGGGTTAGGGTTTTTTATTTTATTTATGTTAAAAAGGCCTTTATAGCCTCATTGTAAAAAACATCATCTTCTTGTGAATGAGCGTAGCCAACACATATTTTCTCAGAGATAAGATGTCATCATTCTAGTGAGTCATTCACTCTTTAATTTTACAGTTTATGTACATTCTCTCATTAATGAAAATTGTGCATTAATGTATCTATGTGTTTATTGCAATATTTTTGTGTATTTCGGAATATCTTTGTATATTTCATTGTTATATATTCGCCTTCATTTCATTCTCAAAATAAATCTGGATCAGTGGTATCAGAGAAGGCTACTCCTTTTTGTTTCTTGTGCATGTCCCCGATGAGGTCATAATATAGAGAGTTGGGAATCGATCTAGTTTCCCTTGAGGATAACTTCTCTCACCAGCCCAAGCAGCCTCCCATAGCGGAAGATAAGAGGAACGAGGGAGCAGAAGATCCCATCAATTTTTTACTCAAGGAAGCCCTTGCACAACAGAGGAACAAGATGTTGGAGATTTTTTCTCAAATCCTTCAATGATTGTCGACAATAACAGGAATGTCTTCTTCAAGCATTCTCTTTGGAGATGCTACCCAATTCAAGGTACAAGTTAATTTTGATATTCCCGTATTTGAAGGTCAAATCGATGCGGATTCTTTAGAAAAATGGTTAAATTTGCTAGAAGGTTATTTCTTTGTTCACAATTTTTTTGACAGAGAAAAGATCACATTTGTGCTCCTTGAGGCTCTTCCCCATGTCAAACATTGGTCAGAAACTTACTAGGAGAAAATTTCCATAGAGGAGTCTGGAATATTTGGGGCCGAGCGCACTTGGTATTGTTTTATGGATGCAGTCAGGTAGCAATATTACCATGTGGGAAACTATGATGACCAGTACATGAGATGGAACACGTTGCATCAAAAGTGAGAACAAACAATGGTGGAGTTCACAAATACCTTCTATAGCTTGCGCAACAAGCTGGGTATCAAAAACTATGAGTGGCATCTAGTTCTGAAATGTTGTAGGGCTCTACACAAGTACATCCAAACCAAAAGGGAATTTCTGTCCATTTCATCAATGGGAGGAGAGTATAGATATGTTTTCAAAATCGAATATAAATTTAAGCAGCAGAACAAGCGGGAATTTGAGTCTGCAAATCCGCAACAACCAAATTATGGTAAAGGCATCCCTAAACCACAGAATAGTCAACCTCAATACAACCAATCCAAGCCACATAAAAAGAAGGATAAAGGGAATATGAAGAAGGAAATTGGGAAGTGGTGAAACTTACACAAAATCCCTTGGCACAACACCAATTAATTTTGCTTGAAACAATAATTGGTGGTTGAGCTCAAAGAAATAGATCCAATCCATGAATATGAATTTGATTCAGAAAATAATAAAAGGAGACAGATAATTAATGCAGAACCCACTGCTATTGTTGAGACTACAATAATCCAACCAGAAGAACCAGATGATCCTAAGGAGGGGGGCCGTCTTTTTCATTCACATATGTGGTTGAAGGGGACCCTGTTGCATTTTATTTTTTATAGCGAAAGCCAAAAGAACCTCATCTCAGCATAGGTCAGATGGCTTCGCTAGGTACGAGATTTTTATGAGTCTCAACCCTGTAGCATCACTGTTACTCTGGGGGGCCAGCCCTACATTATACCAGAGGTAGTTTTGACTATTGTACTAACAAAACAATGTTGTAAAGTAATCTCTCATACTGCAAAGTTTATCCTCTTCACAACCTACTCAGAAGAGAAGGACATTGCAACCATTGTTTCCTCGACCCAATACCCTTATGTCCAACAGAAACGGATCAACAAAATTGTAGAAGAGCACCAAGATATTCCTACTATACCTACAAGGGCTCCTGCACACTACCCAGTCAAATGATGTTATGATAAATCCCTTCATGTTCCTCATGTTTCATCTCCATCGACAGAGACCTCCCACACTCTGGCAGATCATGCAGCCATATCGGTTCATAACAACCTTCAACAAGCTAAGCAGGGTATCTTCTTCAGTCAGGAGAGAAACTCACTAAGGTCTATATTCCACCAAAGCATCCTCAGGGACCTAAAGAAATGGAGACCATTTCTTCTTAAGGGGGGAGGATTGATCCAGAAATAAATCGGTGTCCACCCACCTATTCCATTAGCTCAAAATAGGAGTTTCCACCTTGGCAATTTTTCTACAACACTTTGAGTTCTAAACTTCTGGGGTTGTTTTGAAACCTGCCACAGTCACACTATAGTCTTTATCCAGAGTGTGAAGAAAAAATGTAAATTCCTCGGATATACCTTACAAACTAGATATTGTGCACTCCAAATGGATATTGTATCCAAAATTTATGCCCTTGGAAAGTTGACATACCAACTTACCCCATCGGGGCCCACATGGCTTTTGGCGCTTCATATTATGGGGTTAGGGTTTTGTATTTTCTTTATGTTAAAAATGCCTCTAGAGACTCATTGTAAAAAACATCATAAGCTTCTTGTGAATGAACATAGACATCACATTTCTTCTCAAAGATAAGCTGCCACAATTCTAGCAAGTCATTCTCTCTATAATTTTACAATTTCTATACATTCTCTCATTAATTAAAATTGTGCATTACTATACCTCTATGTTTATTGCAATATTTTTGTGTATCTTGCAATATCTATGTATATTTCATTGTCATATCTCCGACTTCATTTCATTCTCAAAATAAATCCAGATTATTGGTATCAGAGCATGCTACTCCTTTTCATTTCTTGTGCATGTCCCCACCCAAGTCAAAATATAGAGAGTTGGGTATCGAGAAATTTTCCCTTGAGGATAACCTCTCTCACTAGCCCAAGAAACCTCCCATGGTGGAAGAGAAGAGGAATGAGGGATTAGAAGATCCCATCAATTTGTTTCTCACGGAAGCCCTCGCGCAATAGAGGAACAAGATATTGGAGAATTTTTCTCAAATCCTTCAAAGATTTCTAACAATAACAGACATGTCTTCATCAAGCAGTCGCTTTGGAGATGTTACCCCATTCAAGGTACAAGTTAATTTTTATATTCCTGTATCTAAAGGTCAAATCGATGCAAATGATTTGGAAAAATGGTTAAAGTTTCTAGAAGTTTATTTCTTTGTTCACAATTTTTTCAACAAAGAAAAGATCACCTTTATGCTCCTTAAGGCCCTTCCCCGTGTCAAAAATTGGTGGAAAACATACTGGGGGAAAATTTCCACAGAGGGGTCTGGAATATTTGGGGTCGAGCCCACTTGGGATTTTTTTATGGATATGGTCAATGAGCAATATTACCCTGTGGGAAACTATGATTACCAGTAGATGAGATGGACCACACTCATGCATCAAAATCAGGACCAAATAGTGTCGAAATTCACAAAAACATTCCATACCTTGTGCACCAAGATGGGTATCAAATACTCTGAGCGGCATTTGGTTCTGAAATACTGTGGGTCTCTACATAGATGCATCCAAACATAAATGAAATTTATGGACATTTCATCACTAGGAGCCTCTTATAGATATGTTGTCAAAATCGAGCATAAATTTAAGCAGCAGAACAAGTGGTAATTTGGGTCTGCAAATCCGCAACAACCAAAGTATGGTAAAGGAATCCCTAACTCACAAAGCTTTCAACCTCAATCCAACTAGTTCGAGCAACAGGAAAAGAAGGGTAACGGGAAGACAAAGAAGGATACTAGGAAGTGATGCAACTTCCACAAAATCCCTTGGCACAAACCGATGAATGTCGCTCGAAATAGTCATTGGTGGTTGAGCTCAAAGAAATAGATTTGAAATAGTCATTGATGGTTGAGCTCAAAGAAACATCACTTTTTTTGCTTCATCTTCCGGGGTTAGGGTTTTGTATTTTATTTATGTTAAAAAGGCCTTTAGAACCTCATTGTAAAAAACAACATCATCTTCTTATGAATGAGCATAGCCATCACATCTCTTCTCAGAGATAATATGCCACTATTCTAACGAGTCTTTCACTCTATAATTTTACAGTTTCTGTACATTCCCTTATTAATAAAAATTGTGCATTACTGTATCTATGTGTTTATTGAAATATTTTTGTATATCTCTCAATATCTCTATATATTTCATTGTTATATCTCTGCCTTCATTTTCTTCTCAAAATAAATCTGGATCATTGGTATTAGATTATGATACTCCTTTCCTTTCTTGTGCATGTCCCCGATGATGAAAAAATATAGAGAGTTGGGTCTCGAGCTAGTTTTCCTTGAGGATAACCGCTCTCTCCAGCCCAAGAAGCATTGCATGTCAAAAGAGAAGAGGAACGAGGGAGCAGGAGATCCCATCAAGGTTTTTCTCATGGAATACCTTGTGCAACAAAGCAATGAGATGTTGGAGAATTTTTCTCAAAACCTTCAATGATT
This sequence comes from Picea engelmannii, assembly GCA_009831015.1. Classification (NCBI taxonomy): domain Eukaryota; kingdom Viridiplantae; phylum Streptophyta; class Pinopsida; order Pinales; family Pinaceae; genus Picea; species Picea engelmannii. The sequence goes on from ML826876.1 coordinate 167,855, forward strand.
GTCGACAATAATAGGATCATCTTCATAAATAAGTCACATTGGAGACACTACCCCATTCAAGGTACAAGTTAATTTTGATATTCCCATATTTGAAGGACAGATCGATGCAATTTTTTTGCAAAAATGGTTAAATTTGCTAGAAGGTTATTTCTTTATTCACAATTTTTCTGACAGAGAAAAGATCACCTATGTGATCCTTAAGGATCTTCCCCGTGTTAAACATTGGTGGGAAACTTACTGGGAGAAAATTTCCATAGAGGAGTCTAGAATATTTAGGGTCGATCGCACTTGGGATTTTTTTATGGATGTGGTTAAGGAGAAATGTTACCCTGTTGGAAGCTATGATGACCAATACATGAGATGGACCACGCTCATGCATCAAAAGTGATACCAAACAATGTCAGAGTTCACAAATACCTTCCATACCTTGTGCACCAAGGTGGGTATCAAATACTCTAAGAATCATTTCATTCTAAAATATTGTGGGGCTCTACACAGATACTTCCAAACTGAAATGGAATTTGTGTACATTTCATCACTGGGATCCGCTTACAGATATGTTGTCAAAATTGATCAGAAATTTAAGCAGTAGAACAAGCGGAAATTTGGGTCTGCAAAACCATAAAAACCAAAGTATGGTAAAGGCATCCCTAACTCATAGAGTAGTCAACCTCAAGATAACCATTCCAATCCAAAGGAAAAAAAATGGCAATGGGAAGACGAAAAAGGACACTAGGAAGTGGTGTGACTTAAACAAAATTCCTTGGAACAACACCAATTAATATCACTCGAAGAAGTCATTGGTGGTTGATCTTTAAGAAATAGAACCAAGCCCCGAGTCAGAATCTAATTCAAACAATAATAAAAGGAGATAGATAATTGATGCAGAACCCACTTGTACTGTCACAACTACAACAATCCAACCAGAAGAACCAGAGGATCCTAAGAAGAGGGAGAAACTTTTCCATTCATAGATGTGGGTAAAGGGGACCCCATTGCATTTTATTCTTGATAGTGGAAGCCAGAAGAACCTCATATAAACATAGGTCATCAAGCAGTTGGACTTGCTGATGAAACCACACCTGCAGCCATACAACATCGAATGGATTCTCCAAGGACAAGATCTTTGTGCCAGCCAATAGTGTCACATGTCATACGACATCAATCCCTTAAAGGATGAGGTACTATGTGATGTTTCTCCACTGGAATTTTGTGATTCCATATATGTGGAGGTGTCATTTTGTTTATGAGTCTCAACCCCATAGTGTCATTGTTACTCTAGGCGGTCATCCCTAGAGGATAACAAAGGTAGTTTCGACTATTGTACCGACAAAACAGTGTCGCAAAGTAATCTCTCATACCAAAAATTTTATCCTCTTCACAACATGGTCAGGAGAGAAGGAAACTGCAACCACTGTAGCCTTAGCCCAAGACCCTTCTATCCAGCAGAATCATATCAACTAGATTGTAGAAGAGCGCCAAGATATTCATACTTCAACTATGGGGGTGTCTCCACACTACCAAGTCAATTAAAATTATGATCAATCCCTTCATGTTTCTCATGTTTCATATTCATCGATAGAGTCCTCCCACACTCCAGTAGATCATGTAGCCATATTGGTTCATAGCAACCTTCAACAAGCTAAGCGGGGCAGCTTCTTCAGCAGCGCAAGCAACTCACTAAGGTCCAGATTCAAAAAAAGCTTAATCAGGGACCTAATGCAATGGACACCATTTCTTCCTAAAGGGGGAGTATTGATCCAGGAGGAAATTAGTGGCCACCCACCTATTCCACTGGCTCAAAATAAGGGTTTCCACCTTGGCATTTTTTCTGCAACACTTTGAGTCCTAAACTTTTCGGGTTGTTTTGAGGCCCTAGATAGAGTTTTATGGGCCCTCCACAGTCACAATGTAGGCATTAGCCAAAGTGTGATGGAAAAATTTGTATTCCTCAGATAGACCTTTCAAACTAGTTATCATGTACCCCAAACAGTAATCGTATGCAAAAGTTACACCCTTGGGAATTTGACATGCCAACTTACCCCATCGACGCCCACATGATTTTTGGTGCTTCATCGTCCAGGGTTAGGGTTTTGGATTTTATTTATGTTAAAAAGGCCTCTAGAGCCTCATTGTAAAAAAAATCATCTTCTTGTGAATGAGCATAGCCATCACATATTTTCTTAGAGATAATTTGCCACTATTCTAAGGAGTCATTCACTCTTTAACTTTATAGTTTTTGTACATTATCTCATTAATGAAAATTGTGCATTACTGTATCTTTTTGTTTATTTCAATATTTGTGTGTATCTCTCATAATCTCTTTATATTTAATTGTTATATATACACATTCGTTTCATTCTCAAAATAAATATGGATCAGTGGTATCAGAGCAGGATACTCCTTTTCATTTCTTGTGCATGTCCCCGACGAGGTCAGAATATAGAGAGTTGGGTATCGATCTAGTTTCCCTTGAGAATGACCTCTCTCTCCATCCCAAGCATCCTCCCATGGAGAAAGAGAAGAGGATTGAGGGAGAAGAAGATCTCATCAAGATATTGCTCGCAGAATCCCTTATGCAATAGAGGAACGAGATATTGGAGAATTTTTCTCAAATACTTCAACGATTGCAGACAATAATAGGCACGTATTCATCAAGCATTCACTTTGGAGATGCTATCCCATTCAAGGTATGGGTTAATTTTGATATTCCCATATTTGAAGGTCAGATCGATGTGGATGCTTTGGAAAAATGGTTAAACTTGCTAGAAGGTTATTTCTCTATTCAAAAAAATTTCGACAGAGAAAAGATCACCTTTGCACTCCTTAAGGATCTTCCTCATGTCAAACATTGGTGGGAAACTTACTAGGAGAAAAGTTCCACAGAGGATTTTGGAATATTTGGGGCCAAGCCCACTTGGGATTTTTTTATGGATTTATTCAAGGAGAAATATTACCCTGTGGGAAACTATGATGACCATTACATGAGATGGACCACTATGCATCAAAAGTGGGACCAAATAGTGTCAGATTTTGCAAATACCTTCCTTACCTTGTGCACCAAGATGGGTATCAAAGACTCTAAGTGGCATCTAGTTCTGAAATACTACGGGGCTCTACATCGATACATCCAAACTAAAATGGAATTTATGGACATTTCATCACTGGGAACCTCTTATAGATATGTTGTCAAAATTGAGGAGAAATTTAAGTAGCAGAACAAGCAGGAATTTGGGTATGCAAATCTGCAGCAACCAAAGTATGGTAAATGCATCCCTAACTCATAGAACATTCAACCTCAAGACAACCGGTCCAAATCATAGAAAAATAAGGAAAATGGGAAGACAAAGAAGGACACTGGAAAGTGGTGTGACTTCCAAAAAATCCCTTGGCACAACACCGATGAATTTCACTTGAAACAGTTATTGGTGGTTGAGCTCAAAGAAACAGAGTCGGTCCTCGACTTCGACTCGAATTCAGACACATAATTAATTCATAACCCACTTCTACTGTCCCAACTGCAACAATCCAACCAGAACAACCAAAGGATCATGAGGAGGGGGGGTGCCTTTTCCATTCACAGATGTGGGTGAATGGGACCCTGTTGCATTTTATTATTCATAGCGAAAGACAAAAAAACCTCATCTCAGCAAAGGTTGTCAAGTAGTTGGATTTTCTAACAACACCACACCCGCAGCCATACAACATCGGATGGGTTCACTAGGGACAAGATCTTCGTGTCAGCCACCAGTGTTGCCTGTCATACTGCATTAAGCCCTTCAAGAATGAGTTACTGTGTGATTTTTCCCCACCGAAATTCTATGATGTTTTTTTAGGAAAACCATATATGTGGAGGCATCATGATGTTAATGAGTCTCGACCTCGTAGCGCCATTGTTACTATGGGGGTCATCCCTACAGGATACCATATGTAGTTCTGACTATTGTACCAATAGTAGTCCCCATACATACCTTTCAAATTATCTATTGTGTGCCCCAAAATGAGATTGTATGAAACAGTTACGCCCTTGGGAAGTTGATGTACCAACTTTCCCCATTGGGGCCCACATGAATTTTGGCGCTTCATCTTTTGGGGTTAGGGTTTTGGATTTTCTTTATGTTAAAAAGGCCTCTAGAGCCTCATTGTAAAAAACATCATCTTATTCTTGTGAATGACCATAGCCATCACATATCTTCTCATAGATAAGTTGCCACCATTCTAGGGAGTCATTCACTCTGTAATTTTACATTTGATGTGCATTATCTCATTGACAAAAAAAATGCATTACTATATCTATTTGTTTATTGCAATGTTTATTTGTATCTAGAAATATCTTTGTATATTTCATTTTTATATCTCCGCCTTCATTTTGTTCTCAAAATAAATTTGGATCAGTGGTATCAGAGCAGGCTACTTCTTTTCATTTCTTATGCATGTCCCCAATATTGTCATAATATAAAGAGTTGGCTCTCAATCTATTTCCCTTGATACTAATCGCTCTCGCCAGCCTAAGAAGCCTCTCATGCCTGAAGAGAAGAGGAATGAGGGAGCAGAATATCCCATTAAGTTGTTGCTCGCGAAATCCCTCGTGCAATAGAGGAACTAGATGTTGGAGAATTTTTCTCAAATCGTTCAACAATTTCTGACAATAACAGGTGCGTCTTTTTCAATCGATAGATTTGGAGACACTACCCCATTCAAGGTACAATTTAATTTTGATATTACCGTATTTTAAGGTCAAATTGATGAGGATGCTTTTGAAAAATGGTTAAATTTTCTAAAAGTTTATTTCTCTATTCACAGTTTTTCCGACAAAAAAAAGATCACCTTTGCACTCCTTAAGGATCTTACCCATGCCAAACATTGGTGGGAAACTTATTGGGAGAAAAGTTCCACAAAGGAGTCTGGAATATTTGGGGCCCAACCCACTTGGGATTTTTTTATGGATGCGGTAAAGGAGAAATATTACCTTGTGGGAAACTATGATGACCAGTACATGATATGGACCATGCTGCATTAAAAGCGGGACCAAACATTATTGGACTTCACAAATACCTTCCATACCGTGTGCACAAGATGGGTATCAAATACTCTGAGCAACATATGGTTCTGAAATAAAGAGGGGCTCTACACAGATACATCCAAACCAAAATGGCATTTCTAGACATTTCATCACTGGGAGTCGCTTATAGATATGTTGTTAAAATCGAGCAGAAATTGAAGCAGTAGAACAAACATGAATTTGGGTCTACAAATCCGCAACAACCAAATTATGGTAAAGGAATACCTACCTCACAGAGAAGTCAACCTCAAGGAAACTAGTAGAAGCCACAAGAAAATAAAGGTAATGTGAAGACGAAGAAGGACACTAGGAAGTGGTGCGAATTTCACATAATCCCTAGGCACAACACCGATGAATGTTGCTCGAAATAGTCATTGGTGTATGAACTCAAAGAAACATAGTTAAGCCTTAACTCGGACTCTGATTCAGACAATAATAAAAGGAGACATCTAATTGATGCAGAATCCACTGTTATTTTTGAGACTGCAACAATCCAACCAGAAGAACTAGAGGAACCTGAGGAGGGGAAGCACCTTTTCCATTCACAGATGTGGGTGAAGGGGACCCTGTTGCATTTTATTATTGATAGCAGAAACCAGAAGAACCTCATCTCAATAGAGGTCATCAAGAAGTTGGATTTTCTGACAACACACAACCCACAGCCATACAACATCGAATGGCTTCACCAAAGATGAAATCTTCATGTCGGCCAGTAGTTTTGCATGTCATAAGGAATCAATCCCTTCAAGGATAAGGTATTGTGTGATGTTTCCCCATTGGAATTATGTGATGTTTTGTTAGGACAACCATATATGTGGAGGTTTCATGACTTTTATGAGTCTCGAAACCGTAGCATCATTGTTACTCTGAGGATCATCCCTACAGGATACCAAAGGTAGTACCAACTAGTGTACCGAAAAAATAGTGTTGCAAAGTAATCTCTCATACCACAAAGCTTAACTTATTCACAACCTAGTTAGAAGAGAAGGACACTGCAACCACTACACTCTCATCCCAAGACCCTTTTGTCCAGTAGAAGTAGATCAACAATATTGTAGAAGAGCACTAAGATATTACTACTGCACCTACGGGGGTGCCTCCACACTACCTAGTCAAATAAACCTATGATAAATCCCTTCATGTTTCTCATTATGCATATTCACCATCATATTCCTCCCACACTTCAATAGATCTTGTAGCCAGATTGGTTCATAATAGCCTTCAACAAGTTAAGCGGGGAAAATTCTTCAGCAAGGCAAGCAACTCACTAAGGTCTAGACTCAGTAAAAGCTTCCTCGGGGACCTGATGCAATGGAAACCATTGCTTCCTAAGGGGGGAGGATTGATCTAGGAAACATTTGGTGGCCACCCACATATTCCACTGGCTCAAGACAGGGGTTTCCACCTTGGCAGTTTTTCTCCAACACTTCGAGTCTTAAACTTTTAGGGTTGTTTTGAGTCCATAAACATTATTTTATGGAAAAAAATCACATTGTAGGATTTACCGATATTGTGATGGAAAAAATTTTATATTACGAATAGACCTTTAAAACTAGCTATCATGCGCCCCAAACGGAGATCGTATGCAAAATTTACACCCTTGGGAAGTTGACATACCAACTTACCCCATCGGGGCCCACATGACTTTTGGCGCTTCATCTTCCGGGGTTAGGTTTTGGATTATTTTTTATGTTAAAAATGCCTCTAGAGCCTCATTTTAAAAAACATCATAATATTCTTGTGAATGAGCCTAACCATCACATCACTTCTCAGAGATAAGTTGCCACCATTCTAGCGAGTCCTTCACTCTATAATTTTACAGTTTCTATACATTGTCTCATTAATAAATAAAAATATGCATTACTGTATCTTTGTGTTTATTTCAATATTTATGTGTATATCACACTATCTCTATATATTTCATTGTTATATATTACCCTTCATTTCGTTCTCAAAATAAATTTGGATCAGTGGTATCAGGGCAGGCTACTCCTTTTCATTTCTTGTGGATGTCCCTGACGAGGTCAAAATATAGAGAGTTGGGTCTCGAGATAGTTTCCCATGAGGATAACCCCTCTCACCATCCCAAGTATCATCCCATAGTAAAAGAGAAGAGGAACGAAGGAGCATAATATCTCATCAAGTTGTTGCTCATGAAATCCCTTCCACAATAGAGGAACACGATATTGGATAATTCTTCTCAAATCCTTCAACGATTGTCGAAAATAACAAGAATGTCTTCGTCAATAAGTATATTTGGAGATTTTACCCCATTCAAGATACAATTTAATTTTTATATTATCATATTTGAAGGTCAGATCAATGCGGATACTTTTGAAAAATGGTTAAATTTGCTAGAAGGTTATTTCTCTTTTCACAATTTTTGAGATAGATCAAAGCAGGAATTTGGGTCTGCAAATCCACAACAACCAAAGTATGGTAAATGAATCCCTAACTCACATAGAATACAACCTCAAGTAAAAATTTTCAAGCCATGTTGGAAACACCTACCACATTTAGAGGGGGGGGTGAATGAGTGTGGGGATCTTTTTCCCAAAACTTCCCTCTTACACAAAAACTCCTTAGTTAACATTCAACATTTTTTCATTACTCATTGATTTCATTTATAATCAGTTAGATGTGAATACATATCAGCAACATATATCAGAAACATATCATCAACAAATCATATCCACAAGGAACACAAAGAACACAAGATGTATGTACAATTTTTCTTTTTATTATGGACTTCAATCCAGGGGATTTTCAGCAACAACTGAATAGAATACAACTCTACAAGAGCACCATCTCTATATGAAAGACTCAGCTTACATTCTCAATACCAATTGAGATGAGGCAACAATCCTCAATAGATATCAATCTGTCAACATAAACAAGTGCATCAACCATGCACCAACCTGTGCCAAACAACCTGTAATCAACTTGTACCATAAAAAGGTGCATCCAACCATGTACCAAGTATATACCAATCATGTTTCAAATACTCATCAACAATGACTCATCAATATGTACCAACATCATCAACTATACACCTCATGTATGTGCCAACTCATCAACTACTTGTCTCAACCATGACTAGTTTTGGATTAGTCAACACCAACTTGAAATAATCATAACTTTGTACCTGTAATGAATAAATATATGAAACTGATATACAATTTTATTTAGTGTGTTTTATGCAATTCCTCCAGGTGACACTACCTGGAACCTCTCATAAAAGGTGTTATAGAAAAAATGGCATACCTTGTTGAATTCTGGCTTATTCTAGAGAGTGACCTTGTAAAGCGTGGCCCGAAAAAAAATATTCGTTGAATTGATATGAAACTATTAAAAAACATACTAAATCCTGTAACCTAACCAACACATTTTGTCTCACTTAATTTGGATCTGTTATGAAGAAGTTATGACGTTTTTACCTGAAACACTTGTTTTTTACTAGTTTCGGGACTAGCCACAAACCCTATTTTCCACGGAGTGTAACTCCCAAAATACAACGACCCACAAGCTGAATTTTTTACCACAGATACTTGGGTATGTTTTCGCAATAGAATAGCAATTTCATGGTCTGAATAATTATATAAAAAAAATTATAGCGAAAATGTTGAGATGACCTGTAAATAACGTACCTTAGAAAGCATCATCAAAAGAATTTATCCTCCCTTCAATTCCGACCCTCTTTTATTCACCTTCCTTCTAAAATTTGGCTTAGATATCCTTGGTTACCTCAGTCACCTATATATATTCAATATGCTCAAGTGTTCCACACCAAAAATGTTCAAGAAGCTCTCCATCAATACTCCAAAAGATATTCTCACAAGAAGCTCTCCATTGATCCACAAAAAGGATGATCTACAAGATACCATTGCTATCTTATTTATACTTTCATCCTCTAGGTCACTTAATCCATTTTTAGGTCACTTAACCCATTTCTAGGTCACTTAACCTTCTTGATTTTCTCATCTTACTTTATCATTTCTTGATTTTTTTTCACTTCTCTTTATTATTTAAATAATCCACCTTAACTTTGTCACCTTACTTTATCATTTAAATAATGATTTCTTATTTTAGGTCACTTAACCCATTTCTAGGTCACTTAATCTATTTTCCTTATTTTTAGGGTTAACCACTTTCCATAAATAGAAGGTTCTCCAATACTTTATCATTTAAATATTTCTTCTTGATTTTGTCACCTTACTTTATCATTTCTTGATTTTGTCACTTCTCTTTATTGTTTAAATAATCCAACTTGACTTTGTCACTTTACTTTATCATTTAAATAATGATTTATTCTTTTAGGTCACTTTGACTTCTTTGACCTTGGGGGCTTCAAGCCTTCATGTGGGGGTCCTTCATCTTCGTAAGGCCATAACTCTCAAACCATGAGGAGTTATGTGACATTACACATACCACCGAAAATGGCATGACAAGCACTATCCATATAGGATAGTTTCACCAACACTTTCCTTGATCTTCAACTCATTATTCCACATACAAGCATGGGTCCTCCAACCATTCTTCTAGGACAACTCAATCCATAAAGTGTCTTCCCATGAGGGATTTCACCATAAGGGGACCACTTTGGATTTCATCTATTTTTGCACCTTATCAATCATTATAAGAAAATAATGAGAGCAAGGGTCCTCCAACCATTCTTCTAGGATAACTCAATATGCAAAGCGACTTCCCATGACGGATTTCACCATAAGGGGACCACTTTGGAGTTCATCCATTTGTGCACCTTATCAATCATGATAAGACAATAATGAGTCATCTATACATTTTTTCAACAATGCATCATATACTAATGAAACCACAATGATACATCTTCATCATGTATCAATGACAACTCATTGATCCATCTTCATCATATCAATGACAACTCATTGATCCATCTTCATCTATGCATTCTCATCAAAGAAAATACATATTATATTACATCAATCATCAATCAATCAATCCTTTGACATCATTCAATCACTTGACATCAATCAATCAACCCATTGGTATCAATGACAACATGATCCAACAATATCCCCCTTTGGCATTGATGACAATACCAACATTGATGTCAACACCAATTACCAATTATTAATGTCAACATGTAGATAACGCATGCTCTACATAAATAGTCAATGTGACTATCTCTCCCCATAAATAAACATCAATCACATCAATGTGATTAACTCTCCCCCTTTGACATCAATGGCAAAGGGCCATTCTCATCTTGAGGTTGCTCCCCTTGCTTGAACTCTCCTTGGGGATGCTCCCCCTGTCTGAATGCCTTTGATCTTCCTCTAAATAATCTCTCCCCTTTTGAACAAGGGATATCACTCTGAAGTAATGATGAAGATACATCGAACATACTCCCCCTGTGACCATTGCTCCCCCTGAAATTATGCTCATGTGCTCTTTCTTCAAGTATAGGGCTCTTTTCTAAGTATGCATATGATAAATATCTCCTCCTAGAATCATGGGAAGAAGAATGAATCCCCCTATGGGTATGTCTCCCCTATATTTTCTACAAGATTTTGCTACCATATAATGATCCTTGGACCTGTTCATGCATCAAACTCATGCCATGCCAAGCATCATGAAGCAAAATATATGTCAACAATGAAATAAAGAATCATGAGAAAAATATCAACCAAGTACATCATGTACAAAATGTGTTCTCATCATGCATAATACCTATGTACATCAACATCATGCAATGTTCCAAAAGATATCATCCATGGAATGTATCAGTCATATGCCTTTATCAAAATGCCAACATGTGCATCTGCCAATATGCCAACCATGTGCATCCACCAATATGCCAACCATGTGCATCTACCAACATGCCAAACAATGTATCATATCACTCATGATATGTCTCCATCATGAACCAAGTGCCACAATCAGGTATCTCAAACAAATGCCAATTGTTGTGCTAATCAAGTAGTACCAATGGTGTAGTATCATCAAGCATATGTCATCTATGAGTCTACCAAACATGTACATTACCATGCACCAATACCACAAAATGATGAATCCCATATATGTATGTCAAATCCTCCATAAAACATGTGCCAATCAAACTACTAGTAGGTGCCTCTTCCAATGTACTATAAAAGTACCAATCATGCATCAACTATAGATCAAAAATGGTGTACAACATGATCACCTCATAAAATCACCAACCATATGTACCAATATGTATCCCAATCCACATGAAAAATGCATGCACCATGATATCAATGTATGCTTCCAATAATACATCATAAGATATATCAATGAAACTCAAATATGTACCAGCCATGTACACCAAAAAATCAGCATCAATCCATACTTATGGGTTAGTGTCATGCACTCGATATTTTATTTTACATAATTCAATAGATGAACACTTAAACCTGCAGTAAATAGTGTCAGAACCTGCAACAAGCAATGTCAGACCCTGCAACAAATTGTTATACCATCACATCAATTTGCAATCCATGTGCATAGCCTTTTTCTCAAGGCTTTACCACATATATGCGGTCTGTTGCACAAAAACTCACATATGTACGTGACCTATACAAGGTCATCCTGTGTATGTACATGACTAATACCACTGTCACCCATGTATGCTTCAGTAGATGACTTACTTGAGCTTCCCTTCAGTCTTTCATTTCGTTCTAGTTGCTCTATCTTCTTCACCCACTTTTGTAGATGTCTTTGTTCCTCATAACTTGAGTTGTGAGCATCCATATTTTCAAATTTGTCTCCCTTCCTTACTACATTCCTTCTTCTAGCCATGCTATTTGAAGTTCTCATCATGGAATTTCTTCTTGTGTTCCAACACTCATGGGATTTGTGGCCAAATACACTACAGTTGTAGCATCTCATAGTGTTACAGTGAAAAGCAATGTGTCCTACTTGATCACATCTCCAACACCTCATGGTGTTATAAAATCTTCCATTATATCTCCTTTCATAAGATCTACATTCAAAAGCTTTGTGACCATATCCATTACATGAATAACAATGCCCATGAAAAATAATTTCATACCTTTGCTTTGGTGTCCCAAGAATAGCTTCTTGATGTCTTCCTTGCTTAGTTCTTTTGAAATTTTATTTGCCTTGTGTAGATGGTTGCTTTGCAACATTGTCTTCCTTCTTTGATGGATTTACCTCATGCTTCTTTGAGGTGCTTTCTTCAGCATGTGTATCTTCTCCTTTGTATCCAAGACCTGATTTATCATATGGTGATCTTTGACTTTCTAAGATCTCATCCAATATTAGTGAGATATTCAAGAATTTGTTTGAATTTTCTACCTTCTTTATAAGGTCAACAATTTCAGCTTCTATCTTACAACATTACTCTTCCTTTTCATTTATTTGATTCTTCAATAGTTCCTCTATTCTTTTGGCTTCTTCAATTTGGCTCTTCATATGGACAATAGTTTCAAAACTTTTTATAATCTCATCATCTACCTTCACATTTTCTTTTTCATTCTTTAGTCTTGTGATTTCTTCTTCCTTTTCTTCTAGTTGAGTCTTATTGCTCTCTTTGAGCATTTCTTTTAACATCAAGATGTACCTTTGACTCCTCCTAAGAAACTTTTTAGTGTTATCCAAAAGATAGTTATAGTGTGTATAAAAATGATCACTTCTATATCTATATAAACCCTCTTCAATTTCCTTTTGAATTTCTAATATATTTTCTTCTATTCTTTCCATGGGATAACTATCATCAAACTTTAGACAAACTGTTTCTAGATCATCTTCTTCACTTGAAAAAAATTCAACATCATCACATTTTGAATCAATGCAATCAAGAGTCTTTGGAGATTATTTACCTTCATTTGAAGTATCTTCAATATCTTCCTTCTTTCCAAAATCATCACATGATTATTTTCCTTTAAAATCATCACATATGCAATAAAGAGTTAGAGATTCTTTACCTTTGATAATCTTGACGGAGTGGTCTTCAACATCTTCTTTCTTTTTTTTGATATGTCTCCTCTAGCTTTAGCCATAGATCCTTGGTAGAAGTGCATTGTCCCATGCTCTCTTTGATAGGGCTTGAAATTCCACTAAGAATGGTCTTGAGAGCCAATGTATCATTCTTCTTTCCTTCCCTTTGAGCTGCAAAATTTGACTTGTTATTCAATAGAACTGATCCACCAATGGTTGCCTTCCAAATAGTTGCTCCCATTGTCTTCAAATACACTCTCATCTCTATTCTCCAAGTAGAATAGTTTTCCTCATCAAGGATTGTTATTTCATCATCCATTTATGTGTCTATGGATCTCCTTCAAGCTTGTTAAGGCTTGTAGTGAAGGCCCTCTCTGATACCAATTGTTGGACACACCTACCACACTTAGAGGGGGGGGGTGAATGAGTGTGGGGATCTTTTTCCCAAAACTTCCATTTTACACAAAAACTCCTTAGTTAACACTCAACCTTTGCTCATTACTCATTTCTGTCATTTATAATCAGCTAGATGTGAATATATATCAGCAACATATCATCAACAAATCATCTCCACAAGGAACACAAAGAACACAAGATGTATGTACAATTTTTCTTTTTATTATAGACTTCAATCCAGGGGTTTTTCATAAACAATTGAATAGAGTACAACTCTATAAGAGCACCAGATTTATATGAAATAATCAGCTTACATTCTCAACACCAACTGAGATGAGGCAACAATCCTCAACAGATATCAATCTGACAACATAAACAAGTGCATCAACCATGCACCAACCTGTGCCAAACAACCTGTAATCAACTTATACCATAAACAAATGCATCCAACCATGTACCAAGTATATACCAATCATGTGTCAAATACTCATCAACAATGACTCATCAATATGTACCAACATCATCAACTATACACCTCATGTATGTGCCAACTCATCAACTGCTTGTCTCAACCATGACTAGTTTTGGATTAGTCAACAACCCCAACTTGAAATAATCATAACTTTGTACCTGTAATGAATAAAGATCTGAAACTGATACACAATGTTCTCCAATGTGTTTTATACAATTCCTTTAGGTTCCACTACTTGGAACCTCTCAGAAAAGGTGTTATAGCAAAAATTTCATACCTTGTTGAATTATGTCTTATTCTAGAGAGCGACCTTGTAAAGCGTGGCCCGCACAAAATGTTTGTTGAATTGATATGAAAATTTAAAAAAAACATACTACAGCTTGTACCCTAACCAACACATTTGGTCTCAATGAATTTGGATCTATTATGAAGAAGTTATGACATTTTTACCTGAAACACTTGTTTTTGACTAGTTTCAAGACTAGCCACAAACCCTATTTTCCACGGAGTGTAACTCCCAAAATACAACGACCCACAAGCTGAATTTTTTACCATAGATACTTGGGTATGTTTTCTCAATGGAATAGAAATTTCACGGTCTGAATCATTATAGAAAAACATTTATAGTGAAAACGATGAGATGACCTGTATATAACATACCTTAGAAAGCATCATCAAAAGAATTTATCCTCCCTTCAATTCCGGCCCTCTTTTCTTCACCTTCCTTCTGAAATTTGACTTAGATATCCTTGGTTACCTCAAGTGTTCCACACCAAAAATTCTCAAGAAGATCTCACAAGAAGCTCTCCATCAATACTCCAAAACATGTTCTCACAAGAAGCTCTCCATTGATCCACAAAAAGGATGATCTACAAGATACCATTGCTATCTTATTTATACTTTCATCCTTTAGGTCACTTAACCCATTTTTAGGTCACTTAACCCATTTCAAGGTCACTTAACTTATTTTCCTTATTTTAGGGTTAACCACTTTCCATAAATAGAAATTTCTCCAATATTTTATCATTTAAATATTCCTTCTTGATTTTCTCATCTTACTTTAAATGATAAAATATTGGAGAAATTTCTATTTATGGAAAGTGGTTTTCTCACCTGTTTAGAAGAGAAGGACACTGCAACCACTGCAACCTCAGCCCAAGAACCTTCTATCCAGTAGAAGCAGATCAACAATATTGTAGAAGAGCATCGAGATATTCCTATTGCACTTACGGGGGTACCTCCACACTACCCAATCAAATCAATTTATGATAAATACATTCAAGTTCCTCATGTTTCATCTTCATCGACATATTCCTCCCACGCTCTGGCAGATCATGCAACCAAATTGGTTCATAACATCCTTCAACAAGATAAGCGGGGCAGCTTCTTCAACAAAGAAAGTAATTCACTAAGGTCCATATTCAACAAAAGCTTCCCTGGGGACCTTATGAAATGGAGACCAATGCTTCCTAAGGGGGGAGGATTCATCAAGGTAGAAATCAGTGGCCACTCACCTATTCCACTACCTAAAAACAGGGGTTTCCACCTTGGCATTTTTTTCTACAACACTTCAAGTCCTAAACTTTTAAGGGTGTTTTGAGGTCCTAAAAAACATTTTTTGGACCTGCCATAGTCACTAAGAATTATTTAACCTGGGTGTGATGGAAAATGATTATTCCTTGAATATACCTTTCAAACTAGCTATTGTGTGCCCCAAATGGATATTGTATGCAAAAGTTACGCCCTTGGGAAGTTGACGTACCAACTTACCCCATCGCGGCCCAAATGACTTTTGGCGCATCATCTTCTAGCGTAATGGTTTTGGATTCTTTATGTTAAAAAGGCCTCTAGAGCCTCATTGTAAAAAACATCATCATATTATTGTGAATGAGCATAGCCATCACATCTATTCTCAGTGATAAGCTGCCACCATTCTAGCGAGTTATTCACTCTGTAATTTTAAGGTTTTTGTACATTCTCTCATTAATAAAAATTGTGCATTAGTGTATCTCTGTTCTTATTGCAATATTTTTGTGTACCTAGAAATATCTCTGTATATTTCATTGTTATATCTCTACCTTAATTTCATTTTCAAAATAAATTTGGATCAATGGTATCAGAGCGGGCTAGTCCTTTTCGTTTCTTGTGCATGTCCCTGACGAGGTTAGAACATAGAAATTTGGGTCTCGAGCTAGTTTCCCTTGAGGATAACCGCTCTCACCAGCCCAAACAGCCTCCCATGGAGGAAGAGAAGAGGAACAAGGGAACATAAAATCCCATTAATTTTTTTCTCAATGAATCCCTCGCGCAACATAGGAACGAGATGTTGGAGAATTTTTCTCAAATCCTTCAACGATTTCTAGCAATAATATGCATGTCTTCATGAAGGAGTCACTTTGGAGGCACTACCCCATTCAAGGTACAATTTAATTTTGTATTCCCTTGTTTGAAGGTTACATTGATGTGGATGCTTGGGAGAAATGTTCCACAGATATATACAAACCAAAATGGAATTTTTGTACATTTCATGACTAGGAGACGCTTATAGATATGTTTTAAAAATCGAACATAAATGTAAGTAATAGAACAAGTGGTAATTTGGGTTTGCAAATCCGAAACAACCAAAGTATAGTAAAGGCAACCCTAACTCACAGAGTAGTCAACCTCAAGACAACCATTCCAAGCCACGAGAAAAGAAGGATAACGGGAAGACGAAGAAGGACACTGGGAAGTGGTGCGACTTCCACAAAATACCTTGGCACAACATTGATGAATGTCATTTGAAATAGTCATTAGTGGCTAAGATCAAAGAAACATATCCAAGCCCCAACTCGAACTTTGATTTAGACAATAATAAAAAAGGACAGATAATTGATGCAAAACCCACAGCTATTGTTGCGATTGCAACATCCAACCAGAAGAACCAGAGGATCCTAAGGAGGGGGGAGCCTTTTCCATTCACATATGTGGGTGAAGGGGACCTCGTTGCATTTTATTGGTTATAGCAGAAACTAGAAGAACCTCATCTCAGCAGAGTGCATCAAGCAATTGGATTTGGCGACACCACCACACCCGCAACCATACAACATTGAATGGCTTCACCGGGGACAAGATCTTCATGTCAGCCAGCAATGTCTCCTTCCATACGGCATCAAGCCCTTCAAGGATGACGTACTGTGTGATGTTTCCTCACTAGAAGTCTGTGATGTTCTATTAGGCTAGCCATATATGTGGAGGTGTCATGTTTTTTATGAGTCTCAACCCCGTAGCATCATTGTTACTCTAGGGGGTCATCCCTATAGGATACCAAAGGTAGTTCTAAATACTATACCGACAAAACAGTGCCACAAAGTAATCTCTCATACCATAAAGTTTTCATCCCCATAACCTGGTCAGAAGATAACAACACTGCAACCACTAAAGCCTCAACCCAAGACCCTTTTGTCTAGTAGAAGAAAATCAACAAGAAGGTCAGAAGAGCGCTAAGATATTCATACTTCACCTACAGGGGTGCCTCCACACTGCCTAGTCAAATCAAGTTATGATAAATCCCTTCATGTTTTGAACGTTTCATCTTCATTGATAGAGTTCTCCCACACTCTGGCAAATCATGTAGCCACATTTGTTTATAATATCCTTCAAGAAGCTAAATCGGGCAACTTCTTCAGCAAGGAAAGAAACTCACTAAGTTCTAGATTCAGCAAAAGCTTCCACAGGGACCTGATGCAAAGGAGACCATTGCTTCATAAGGGGGGAGGATTGATCCAGGACAAAACCAGTGGCCACCCACCTATTCCACTGGCTCAAAATAGGGATTTCCACCTTGGCAGTTTTTCTGCAACACTTCGAGTCCTAAACTTCTGGGGCTATTTTGAGGTCCTAAACAGCGTTTTATGGGCCCACCATGGTCACACTGTATAATTTATCTAAAGTGTGACACAAAAATATGTATTCCTCGAATAGACCTTTGAAACTAGCTATCGTTCGCACCAAACGAAGATCATATGAAAACGTTAAACCCTTGGGAAGTTGACGTACAAACTTACCCTATCCAAGCCCACATGACTTTTGTTGCTTCATCTTCTAGGGTTAGGTTTTTGGATTTTATTTATGTTAAAAATGCCTCTAGATCCTCATTGTAAAAAAAATCATCATCTTCTTGTGAATGAGCGTAACCATCACATCTCTTCTCAGAGATAAATTTCCACCATTCTAGCGAGTCATTTACTCTATAATTTTACAGTTTCTGTACATTCCCTCATTAATAAAAATTGTGCATTACCGTATCTATGTGTTTATTGCAATACTTTTGTGTATCTCGCAATACCTTTGTATATTTCATTGTTATATCTCCACCTTCATTTCATTCTCAAGATAAATTTGGATCAATGGTATCAGACCAGGCTACTTTTTTTTGTTTTGTGTGCATGTCCCCGATGAGGTCAGAATATAGAGAGTTGGGTCTCAAGCTAGTTTCCCTTGATTATAAATTATCTCGCCATCCCAAGAAACCTCCCATGGAGAAAGAGAAGAGGAAAAAGGAAGCAGAAGATCCCATGAAGTTGTTGCTCGCAGAAGCCCTCATGCAACAGAGGAATGAGATGTTGGAGAATTTTTCTCAAATCCTTCAATGATTGTCGACAATAATAGGCGCGTCTTCATCAAGAAGTCTCTTTGGAGACACTACCCCATTCAAGGTACAAGTTAATTTTGATATTCCTATATTTGAAGGTCAGATCGATGCGGATGCTTTGGAAAAATGGTTAAATTTGATAGAAGGTTATTTCTTTGTTCACAATTTTTTCGACAGAGAAAAGATCACCTTTGCGCTCCTTAAGGATATTCCCCATGTTAAACATTTGTGGGAAAATTACTTGGATAAAAGTTTCACAAAGGATTATGGAATATTTGGGTCCAATTCCACTTGGGATTATTTTATGGATGCGGTCAAGGAACAATATTACCTTGTGGGAAACTATGATGACCAATACATGAGATGGACCATGTTGTATCAAAAGTGGGACCAAATAGTGTCAAAGTTCACAAATATCTTACATACCTTTCACACCAAGATGGGTATCAAATACTTTGAGTGGCATCTCGTTCTGAAATACCACGAGGATATACACAGATACATCCAAACCGAAATGTAATTTTTGGACATTTCATCATTGGGAGTTGCTTATAGATATGTTGTCAAAATAGAGAAGACATTTAAGTAGTAGAACAAGAGGGAATTTGGGTCTACAATTTCGCAACAAAGAAAGCATGGTAAAGGAAGCCCTAACTCACAGAGTAGTCAACCTCAAGATAACCAGTCCAAGACACAGGAAAGGAAGGGTAAAGGGAAGATGAAGAAGGACATTGGGAAGTGATACGACTTACACAAAACCCCTTGGCACAACACCGATAAATGTAGCTCGAAATAGTCATTTTTGGTTGAGCTCAAAGAAACGGATCCGAGCCTCGACTCAGACTCTGATTCAGACAATAATAAAAGGATACAGATAATTGATGTAGAACCCACTACTACTGTCACGACTAAAACAATCCAACTATAAAAACCAAAGGATCCTGAGGAGTTGGAGTGCATTTTTCGTTCACAAATGTGGGTGAAGGGGACCTCGTTGCATTTTATTGTTGATAGTGGAAGCCAAAATAACCTCATCTTAGTTGAGGTCATCAAGCATTTGGATTTCCTGACAACACCAAATCCGTAGTCATACAACATCGGATGGTTTTTCCAGGGATGATATCTTTGTATCAGTGAGCAATTCCTCTTGTCATGCGGCATCAAGCTCTTCAAGGATGAGGTATTGTGTGATGTTTCCCTACTCAGCAAGGCAAGCAACTCACTAAGGTCCAGATTCAGTAAAAGCTTCCCCGGGGACCTAACGCAATGAAGACCATTGCTTCCTAAGGGGGGAGGATTGATACGGGTGGAAATAGTTTTCCACCCACCTATTCCATTAGCTCAAAACAGGGCTTTCCACCTTGGCAATTTTTCTACAACACTTCGAGTCCTAAACTTTCGGGGTTGTTTTGAGGCCCTAAACAACATTTTCTGGGGCCTCCACAGTCACACTGGAGGCTTTAGCCAGAGTTTGATGGAAAAATGTGTAGTACTCAGATATATGTTTCAAACTAGCTATCGTGCGCCCCAAACAGAGATCGTATGTAAACATTACACCCTTGGGAAGTTGACGTCCCAACTTACCCCATCGGGGCCCACATGAATTTTGGTGCTTCAACTTCTGGGGTTAGGGTTTTGGATTTTCTTTATGTTAAAAAGGCCTCTAGAGCCTCATTTTAAAAATCATAATCATCTTCTTGTGAACGAGTGTAGCCATCACATCTCTTCTTAGAGATAAGATGCCACCATTTTAGTGAATCATTCACTATGTAATTTTATAGTTTTTGTACATTCTCTCATTAATAAAAATTGTGTGTTACTGTATATCTGTGTTTATTGCAATATTTATGTGTATCTCGCAATATATATTTATATTTCATTGTTATATCTCCACCTTCATTTCGTTCTCAAAATAAATCTGGATCAGTCTTACTATATCATCCCTCAACTCAAATGGGACTTTTATCTCTTCCAACCTATTCCATAGATTCATCCTAGGTACTGTGTCAAACATTTTTCTAAAGTCAACAAAACAACAAATGTGTTATAGCATCTTTATCCACCTCATTCAGCTAAGATGCACCTTATTGTCC